>KN550279.1:23705-36407 GCA_000797555.1 Oesophagostomum dentatum | reverse complement strand
AGGTTGATCTACGGTGCAGCACCACTCACGTTGCGTTGAGTCTATGGATATGTGCAAATTCTTATAATTTCATTCAAAAAAGCAATCGGCGAGCGTGGAAAACAGATTTCAGACGGACATTTCAAGTACATAAAGGAATAGAATACATTTTTTCCCGATGGTAGATGTACATAAGCACCAAGTAGTATCAAGTTTTCTTTGCAAAAAAATATCCGCTATAAGGGAAAGCTCAGGAAGCTTCATTGATAAGCTGTATATGTGGAGTTTCAACTGCGAAGTATAATGTTTATACCCAAGAAAAAAATTCAGTCTGTCCTATTAGTTATACTATACAGGCCCTGTAAAAAAATTCATCTCTAGGAGTTTTTTCTAGCCTTTTCTCATTGAGCTCCTCGCGTCCATGTATCCAGCCAACATATTTTCGTTAATGATATGAAGAAATGCTTGCCAGGCACGTAGTTCTTCTCTTGGCGTACAACCACGAGTTTCTAATTCTTCGAGCAGCGCCAGCGTGAAGGCGTCCCAGTAGGTTAACTGAAATGAATCATAAACTCAAGGATACATGTCCAGCTATCACTTGGACCAAATGCTTTGAGCAAAAATCCTAAAATTTACAGTTTGCAGAGAAAAATCTCTGCAGCTTTCTTTCGAAATTCGCCGAAAGGATTTCCCAAAGAATTTCAACGAAACGCTCAAGATACGGGCGCACGCACATCAAAATTTTGCACCAACTGCATCAATCATCTCAAGAGATGGGCACTGTCGGAAACTGTACGTTGATCGGGCGAATCTTTAAAGGAGTACTATTTAAAAATTAACAGTAGAAAGAAAAAAGGAGGTGCCTGGAGAAGTGATAACGGGAAAAAGTCAAAATTATACTACACTGTAGCGCGGTAACTGAAACGAGTCCTTTCAGACAGGATGCGCTCAGATAGAGGGTATAAGAGGGGGGGGGGAGAGGGGGAAAGAAGAACAAATTTTTTATCCCAATTTCTAAGATACTTCCCAGCAAGACTGGAATACCCTATAGCAGGAAGTAGATCCTACATTCTGAAATCTCCCGCCATATGTTAACCTGCAGCCAAATTCTTCAATCATTTCTCTATGACGGGAACACTATAAATATATTTATGCTCAATATGGGTTTCCCGATGGTCCATATCGATTATGGCCGGGTTGCTGGGAGCATATGTTCAGATATCACTGGCTTACCAACGGAAACGTCAGAATAGCCCCATATACGTAACTCGTAGTCCGCTTGGTGTTAAAGTACTGTGGATAACAGCGATTCTAAGGGTTACGCTGCGGGAATGTGCGGGCGGACCGTGGTATAGGTCATACCGGGGATGGAGTACGGGTCATGCCGCACATCTCTAATTGGCCGATTTATTTCGCCACGTGCGACGACTGCAAATCATTTTTCGGAAGAAGACACGGCTCTTTTAATGTTACTCAAATAAAGTGAGAATTTGAAGAATTACAACTAACGTTTGGGGATAAAACATTGTTCAAGCTCAATTTCCGAAGTCTGCGACGCGGCCTACCTCCTGACCAGCCCAGGCTCGCGGATATGTCTCAGGGGATGATTTGGGGTAATGATAGTGTTCAAGGCAGAAAATACTAGTCCCAAAGAATGTTATTCATCATTTCTTCTACCTTTACAAAATGGTATGGCCTGACAGGGGGTCTCCTGAACTCGGTGGAACGATATCCAACGAAACCAGTCATATTTTATAGGTGATTGCTTCAGTGGATAGCTGGACTTACTGTGTCGGAAAATTCGCCCAATTTTGCTTTAAAGCATCACCAGAAATTCAGCTAGCATTTTCCGCAAAATAAAGTAGGTTCTAGTCCACACCTCTCCGTACAATGTTTCTACCTAGTATTAATAAAACGCAGTTTTAGAAAAAAATTAACTCGTAATTCCGCCTAAACAAAAACCAGCGGTTTCATACATCAGCTTTTTTCTACCGAGGCAAACCTATAAAATAGAGTTCGTCCCGCTCGATATCGTTCCACCGAGTTCAAGACGTATCTTCGTGAGACAAAATTTCCTATTCGTCTCAGCCCAGAATAGTAATCCGAAATATTATGGGTAAAATAACGCACCTGGTTAACACTTTTACGCTCATATACGAATGAGATTTCCAAAACTACCCTTTTACTAAAAATAAATCAAGTGGTAAATGCTTTTTAAAAAATACCAGCATTACCCTTTTACCTAAGGCGAAATAATATGCGGTAGCTGTGTAAAAGGCTATTTTTGAGTATAGCGACTTTTACCTACACTTGTATTTAAGAATAAGCTGAGATGAGCTATCCATTATCGTCTAGTCATCGGAGGTAAAAATTTATCAGTTAATGCGCGATTTGATCCTCAAAGAATTAGCCTAAATGCAACACCAATGGCAAAATCTATAGCCCGACCCTTAGCTTTCGGAAAGGGTCGTGTAGCCCGTTTCTTTCAAACAAAAATAAAAGAGCTACCCAACAGAGCCTCTTAAGCCATGCTATTTCAGGTAATAAATTCGAAACAAGTTCTCGTACAAATCATAGTAACCAACTGGTCCGAATTGTCCAGATACCAGTTTCCGGCTCGGATCCGAAGCGATACGCAACAGCTCACGTGAATCGCACCACATCGCGATATTTCTCTGCAGTTTAGTTGACCCCTATGGTTTCCCGACGTCACGGCGCTTGCGCTTTTACTGGTGGTCAGCCAGCGACCTTCGAAAGACTTCCTCCATTAGTAGTCATAGTCAATCTCGGAAGTCTGAGCAAAAACAGGCGATTTGTGGGAAGGGAGGTTCGGCTAAGGGGGCAGCAGCATTCACCCACGTGTCAAATTCTTCAGTACTCCCACGCTGCTGATAATGTCATTCTCAAAGTACGTAAATAGATAAAGAAGTAATAATAACATATGACGAGATGATATCAGCACTTTTTGCAAGAAAAAAAACAATTCCAACAATGCTTCTGGAGCTGTAACTCTAAAAGCAATCTCCAGCGAGGGATTGAAATTTTCTCAGAATTAAATGCCATGCAAAGGCTTAAGGAAGCAAAAGTTGTAAGAATTTAAGTAGGAATAAAAAAGACCTCACCTTAAAAGTGTCTTTGCTATAGGCCGAGTGTTGTTGACCGAGAGTATAACAAGCCTTTTTCAGTTCGTGTAAATTGTTTAAGACCTCATCCTGAAATTAGATTAAGCGGTGTCAAATTTTGGAAGTATACGAGTAGATACAGATTCAGAACTCAAAAACCTTAGAGCAAACACTTTGCCTTAACTTTTCTGGATTAAAGTTGCGACATCACAACGAATGTTTTCCTGAGGGTCTCAGTAATGAGCGCAAATGTAATGGGAAAGTTTCTGCTTGCAACTAAAGCGCAGTAAAGCTTTTTGATTCAAGATCCAATAAAAAAGTCGTCAGCTAGACTTGTGCAAGGCCCACCGATTTCCCATGATATTTAGCTGATACATAAATGTAGGAGTACTTGAACAACATGGAAAATTATTTCACCACTTTCCCATCTAGGTGCATGCTTTAGAGATATAAAATTTAGCCCAAAAAAGCAACAGCTATTTTCTTTTCAAATTCACAGGATAATGATAGTTAAGCGGTCGATCCAAGCCGACAACTTCTAAGGAACTGGATTTTCTTCATAGTTGAAAATGAGCACAGTCGTGTTGAAAAAGAAGGCGTGAAGCGGATCCATAATATGAGATGGCGTTGGGTGAGATGAGCGCTGGGGCATGTCCAGTATTGACAACCCGCCCGATATTTTGATCCACTTGTCGAGCAACCGAATCGTTCGTTCCTAGTATTCAATTTTCAACTTTTCAGCATGACCATAAAAAGAATTTCATTATTACAAAATAACGAGCTTGCTTTCCTTTCCCTTTCGCGGTTTCACAACATTGCAGACACTACAGGTGAAAATAGATAGGCGCAGATGTAGCTAGTCCTGAGCATCTTACGATCTCCAGCCAACCCTCACCAGTCACCTCCTCAGGCGCGCTGTATTTCGCTTTTTCGCTCAAATGAGTTTGTGTGGCTCGATTTCGGATGAGCTACCATTGACAGCAGGGGCTTGGGTTGTTTCGCTCTCCTAGTTTCATCCGATCATCCATTCCATCAGCTGATCTTAGTGCTTCATATTACTGCGGCAAATTCTAATTGACGAGGCAATTGTAGAACCGTCAACGCTGATTCTCTAAAATCAACGCAATGAATGAGAAATTTCCAAAAATAAAGCCTACATTTTGGATTAGTATGAGAGTACGAGCCAAAACAAAGAAAAGTTAAAGCTCATTTTTACCTTCTAAATTAAAAAAATCCGACGTTTCTTTTCAAAAATTGTATAACTTGGAGAGAAAAAAACACAACCATAAATGCAGAAACAGAGACATCTATAGAGCAACCTAACCAAACGTTACTGCTTATAAAGAGGTCAAAATTCTGGTAAGCGCTTTTAGTGCCCGATGGACTTTGTTTGTGCTAAAGCTGCGAAAATCTAGCAAACAGAAGCTATGACGATTAAAACACTAGCAAATTGGCGAAGCGCTGGGCTGCTAATAGACAGAGAGGAGCGAGAAGGAGAAGGTAGTTAGCTGTCGATGAAGCTCTAATTTCTCCTACTCACGGAAAAGCTTTTTTTTCTGCGCAGTACTTATGACGGGCATCTTTAAATTAAGCTAAAGGTGAACAAAGGATTAAAAATTATTAAAAACATAACGAAGATGTACTTCAGGATTTACTCAAGTACATACCCACCTGAACAATACCGTGGAAAAATGAGGCGATCCTTTCTGCGAGCAGTTTCAATACAAATTCATGTTCGGCTTCATTTTGGGCGTGTTGCTTGGGCAAAAGCATTTCGCTCATCCCATCATCGCGACGCATAACGTTTAGGAGGACCTGAAGAGATTTGAAGAAGTAGAATTGCGAAGGTCTGGCTAAGCTCTTCAACTAAACAAGGCAATATGAATTCTTCATGGCGATTAAGCCAGTCTTATCACGGCTTTTCGGAGTTATGTTTAATTTCAATTCTAAGGGTAAGAGGGTTCTTCAAGTAACCCATTAGGATAAGAATTAGAAGAGAAAGATGTACTGATTTTTCGAGGTAAAACGGTGCCATGTTTATGCAGATAAAAAAAGTTGACTAGAACCTTGGAAAATAAACCTAAATTTTAAGCTAAATAGGTTGACATACCCTATAGAAATAATCCTGCCGTGACCCCATGTAGGAGTTCCATACGGCTTGGATTTTGGCTGGCTGAAGACGTGGACGGCCCCGGAGGCGGTCTAGGAGGCCACCCATGGTGGGACCTCAGCAGCCGACTGCTGAAAATATTCGCTAGTTTACCATAAATCTTGACATTTCCCAGAAGTAAATGCATTTGGGAAGAATAATTAAGAAAAATCCAAAAGACGATGCTCAAGCCTTAAATAATCCAGTAGCTCTTCTTTGAATAAAACCATCAAGAATTTTTCATTGAAAATTGACAATTTCCAACACCTCTATCACTAACGTTTTCGATGACGCAGACAACGAAAACAAAACTAAATATTTGTGAACTTTATGAAAAGTAGCAGGAAATGTTTCAAAAAGTGCAGGAGCCAGCGCGATCCTGCTGCAAATCGCTGGCGAGGAGCACCTCAAGTCAGTCGGCCCAATTGGAGCTGGCAGCTAACCAAGTGGCGGGGAGTCAAGTGAAATGGCAACATTAAGCAAGGATTTTCGCTGAAATTTTGCACACGGAAGAAGCCTGGCTGTTGTTTTGCAACACAGTTATTGCACCTGCACCGTCTCTGCTTTATACCTGCTGTTTTTGAAAGCATCTGTAACAACTCGTTCATTTTTCCTGTTCTGACTTATGCATACGGTATGCAGTCTTGCACAGTAATCTTTCTGGGCTTTATTCGCAAAACGGTCCTGACTAGTCTAACTCCGAGCTCCGCGATGAGAGGATACAGGGCTCATCAAGCTAAATGTCGATGTCCTATTTTCCAGTTACTTATTCTCCTTTAAAATGTTTAGCCGTAAAGGAAAAAGTTGGTAAGTGCTTTCAATGTCGATGTCCTATTTTCCAGTTACGCAGCCTTTAAAAGTTTTAGCAGTCAAGGAATTTGTTGGTAACTGCTTTCAAATAAAACTGGCCTTTAAAATTTTTGTGGATGTACCTTTTCAAATGATTTCTTCGATTACTTTCATAACTGAAAAGTTCAGACTGGAACCTCGTTTTCTTTCGCCCACAATTTTCTATAACTGTTCTCAGTTCATATAATTTTTGTTGAAGCCCTACAACGACGCTGTTATGCAGTGCTAACGTTTCGGCTTATTTCGCTTTCTTCAGAGCCTAAACGGGTGAACGACATGCAATTTACTCGACCGATATTCTACCAAACAGTCTTACCCATTCGAAAAACTACTTTCATTGCGACCGCACTGTATAGTGCCTACCTGACGTACCTCCTGATGGCCAATCTCACTGGCGAGGCACTGCAAGCAGCTCTTCTTTATGGACACTGGTGAATAGGAAATCCCTACTTGGTCAGAAAATCTGATCAATATGGGGGGCGAGCTCTCATGTTATGAAGATACACTCCTCCTTACGATTCATCCCAGGATTTTTTGCTTGGATCTAAAGCGCCTCCACTATTTTTCTAGGTGATGTTTTCTGTTTATGCGCCAAAATGCTTATTTTCACATCAAAATTGGTTCCTTCGTGCTTTTGTGTTCTGTGGGCTCCTAGAGGGGTAAGATTTTGGACCTGTCCATATGATGTTTGTACGACTTCAGCAAAAATTATATGAATAAGTCCAACAATGCCGAGGTTTATTGAAAGATGAGCATTTGGGCTGTTTTCAGTTCTTCTGTTCTTTCTGTCGTTCTTTTCAAATTCCACCGCATGAACATCTCCCTTCTAGCTTCCTCTCCACTAGCTAAACATTTCTTTCGGATATAATAGTAGCAAACCCCCATATGTTGCAAACATTCTCACTGTGGAACTTTTATTCTCTTCAAGTTTGTTACAGCGCATCACCTGTCATCATTTTTAACAGCTTAGGTCAAAAACATTCTTAAAAACTTTGGCGATATGCCGATTATCATAAGGATGCAGAAGCATGTACAGAAATAGCGTGCCCATTCACGAGATGTGCTTTTAAGATCGTAGCGAAGTTTTTGCATAGATCGAGTAAAACTGCAAGCATGCTCGAACTCTGCCTACCTTATTCTACCGCACCCTCGAAGAAACAGCTGGTCGTATCGCGCATGTTTTTCCTTCATTTTTATTGTAATACTATGTGCTTCTGCTTGGCCTGCGAGGTTGTTATAGGAACGTTTTCATTTGGCCTAACGTTTCGACTTTATGTTTTCTTCAGAGGCCTGAAAGTAGCTGACGTTGTTGTTATTCACGCTGTCTGTTGCCAAACCTTTCCTCGTCACAGTGCATTCAATTCGTTTGGGCTAGAGACAGGCAGCAAACTTCTCATAGCAGATGAATGTACCGAACGTTCCACCAAGCGAGCGGAGAAACCGCGAAGTTGCTGTGCAGCGCTTGCGTCGTCTGTAGATGACTTATGGGTGGTACTCGACCGGAAGCGGCTGACTTTATGGTCCACAGAGTGATAGTAACGGCATAAGATCGTTAGTGATAGACATTTGCTCGTTTCGGCTGTTCATTTCAGGAGCTCGCGCTATAATCGACAGTGCTTCTAACGTTTTTCTAGCTGATGTTTCAGGTTCGTACGCCAGAATTTTGCATTTTACGTTAAAATCGATACCGCTGTGGATATTTCTTTCTCGATACACATTTAACTTAACAAGGAGACTCATTTGATAGAACCTAGAAGCGGGACGATAACCACTCCTTACATAAATCTCGAAGCTGTCCTGCATAGATTCAGCTTCTTATCTGCTAATTCTTCCTATCTTCTTTTGAAGGAAGGTACGGGCGTATTTCTCTAGAAGACTACGGAGTTTACACGCCTCCACCCTCCAATCTCGCAGGTGCTATGGAAGCTTCTTTGCAGATGCACTAGAGCTACCAATACACTAGTGAGCTAAAATAAGTAATATAAAGTTCCGAATATGAGAGTATCTGCAGGCCGATAAAGAAAAGAGAGGACGTGTAAACTCTTCAAAGCTCCTTAAAGTTCATTACTTCACTCAAAAAAAGCAGAATTTCTACTCCTTTTGTAATAATAAAATTTTATGAAACGACTCCAACAGAAGATACGCGACAAAATTGAAAACTCGTCAGCGAGATCGCGAAAGAGTCTTCTGGAGCGACTTTCTTGGTCAGGAATGACTTTTGAGTCGAAAAATTTGAACCTCGACCCCTTTTTTGAGTTTGTTTGTCATAATCCGTCGAGAACTTATAACGCGTTTTCAGCGTGGTGCTGCATTTAGCTGTACACAGTTCCTTAATAATACATTTATCTTTCATATATGCACTTATAATCGTTAATCTTCTTCAGAAAGCTGTTCGGCAATTCATAAAAAATTTTGGTTTTCTTCACTCTTATTTTAGTTCAGTTACTCCTTCTTCCTAGCAAATTCATGTCTAACTATAGGTTGTTGCAGCAGCAACACCCGCCTAAGCCACCGAAATTTTATGGCATCCAACATTTCGAGCAGCACTATATCCCCTTTTCCGGAATTGTTATGCTATTATGCTTATCAGTTTTCTCAAGCGTTGGCATACCGATATTTGTATTTATTTTCACTCGTTTTCCCATTCTGGGTTTTGCGCTTGATAGATTTGGAGGACGTGTCTTCTAACTTTCCTAAATGCCATTAATCAACTTGTATAACTTATACGACAGTTTCTATGGGTAATAGATTTTTTTAGAGTTTATTCACCAGACCCCAGCTACACTGGCACTAATCGTTTTCAAATAATAGTGCAGAAAACGCGATAAAATATTTATTCATAACTATTCATAGATAAGTACTAACATAATTCTAACAGATGCTAAAGTGATATATCTGGAAAGGATAATACAAAGCATTCTGAAATCATTTCAGCCCGTTCAAATGAATGGTCTCGTCTCAAGAAAAACTCTACAGTATAATACCGAAGCAAAAAAAAAAACTTCGGCACGACAATAACATCAACGAAGGAGGCATAGCTCTTTTTTTAGCTACAAAATCATTCAACTTTAAAAAATACTCTATAAACTATGTTATATTCGACTGCACGTATGGAAAACAATCAAAAGGCGAAGTTATAGTTATAGTTCGCCGCAGCACGACGCCGGCGCATGCGCTCAATATGTATTGATCTTACAACGTCAACGATCGATACACCTTTTGCTACGTTTTTGCTCCGTCGTCGTACGACGATGGACTAAAAACATAACATTTGATGCGCCAGGCCGTAGCTGCGGTGCGGCTAGCTATAACTTCACCTAAAGCGGCGATATGTATCTAAAAACGATCACCACTATACGACATCAAGATAACGGATTCTTGTGAAGGTCCTGCTAAAAACAAACGAAAAGACTTGAATGGCTGTATAAGTGCTGAGTTTTGAAAATAATAACAATTCACCTGGAATAATGGAGTGAAGCAATCAATTTTAGCCAAAAGTTTGTTAGCACTTCTTTCCGCAATACATTTTCCTAATTCCATAATACTCTGCTCGCTAATATTCACAATTAGAGATCTGTTGTTCCTGGATGTTAAAGAATTACAATCACTTAACTACTATAAGCGTGAATGAGCAACAACCTCGTCCATTCGTAGCCAAACAAGCCTGTTAACGACTCCACAATGTCTTTCACTTCAATACCCGTATCACTTGCAATCTCTAAAAGAACAGCTATCCAAAAGCGATTAAAAAACTGTTCACTTGTACCTTCAAGGCCTAAGTGAAGATTTTCCCACCCAACCTCCAGCGCTCGTGTGTAGATGTAATGAATCAGTGTGTTGCACCAGTACTTCTTATAAACGAGCAGACCACTCTGTGAGAAAGGCCGTTCGGGGCCACTTGGCTCCCCGTCTATCCGCGAAAGCATATAGCATGAAAAAATACCGAGTATTTCATACAAAACTGTTCAAGCTAAGGTGAAAGAGAATGAAGGAAAGAAACTAACTGAAATCTACTAAAAAGGTGCCATATCCTTTGCCCTGATAGCAAGGAAATACACAAAAACAAGACAGATTATGTTTCAAATATGAGCTTTGCTAAAAAGAATGAAATCATTACGATGAAAATAATAAATAGCGGAACTGGAGCAGCTTTTATTACTGGGGCAGCTTCTATTACTGTAGATGCCCTACGCTGTCTCCTCAAACCAGTAGCTGCAGAAGCTTAGGCGAAATATGCTCGTGGCAGACGTTAGTTGACCAGTACCTCTCCCTGGTTCCTCTATGTCAGTCACTCTGCCACCAAATGTGCGTCCTTCTGTGTCTACACTTGTGGTGCATATATGCCGACAACGACTCGGAGCCAAGGGTGCGGCCTATGACATTCGGAGAAGCAATCTCGTCCATGTTGCGTCAATCACATGCATGGAGCAACTTGGACGAGGTTGCTTGTCCGAATATCACAAGCCTCACGGAATCCACCTCTTTAACACAACGTTCTATAGGCTGCGCGATTTGATATGGTGCATGGTATAATTGCTACTTTGAATGTACAAAAGACACTTCTAGAAAGGAATAAAACTACAAGGTGATATTTATTCTAATTGTTCTATTTCTACACGCTTTGCTGCGTGTCAATAAATAAACAAATAAATAAATAAATAAATAAGATGCGCCTGAAATTCCAGTTACTTTCTTTTTCGCCTTCTAAGACCAGTGAGGTGGGCGAGGCCAGGACGCTGTAAGTGTCCAAACAGATGGAGATTAAGCTTATCCTCGCCGTTTTAACCAATCTGTATACGTGCGCGTGCGCGGCCCCGTCCATCTCACTGGTTTTAGTCGGCGAAAAAGAGTGTATTTCCTCTGTTTGCCGCGGCGTTAAAAAGCTGGACACCTTGAAAGAGCCTTTAATTTTGCCCACCCCCTAGAAGGTAGACTTACTGATGTCGGTAAGCTCTAAACCCTAGCTCCCCTGCTACTGTTTTCCACACAGAAGTTACGCATATGCCGACTTTCTGGCTGTGGTTCTCAGACACCGCCTATGACTTTACCTTGTCAGTCAACTGCGGGAGTTTACGAAAAATCAGCTTGCCTTGCTAAAATATCCAAGTGGACAAAATCCGCCATCTCTGAATGTTGTAAGCACATAAAAATCAAATGGCTCGACATCCATGAAAATAACCTATAAGAACTGTAGTTCTTCTCCACGATAACGTCCATGAAATGCAATCAACAACCTTATTCTCTAACCAAAGCATAGTCAGCCGACAAAGATTTGAACAGTACATCTGGAAGCTAGTTGTTATATACTGCTGGATATCACCATATCACAAATACTAAAAATGGGCTAACGTACCGCATCGTTTTTCCCATGCACCTCAAAAACTGATACTACTTTCTCTGCATCATAGTAGATTTCATTTCCGGGTGGAGCGTAGCGGTATGGACATTTCTTCTAAAGAAGCGATAATACTCGCACTTGCTCGAGTTAACAAGAAATACCATAAACAACAAAATTTCCTGCTTACCATATGATGGTACTGAGATAGTTGTTGACTAAAATAGGCAAAACATCCATCGCAGACATACAGCGTCTTCAACGTAGAGTACTCAGCAGGATAATTTCCGCTGTAAATTCGTGACTAATCCACACCTTATTCTGAGAGTTTCTTTTTATAAGAAAAAATCAGTTTTCGAAAGTTATTTTCAAAAGCGTGTGATCTAAAGATGTCCGTAACATCATACTGCCAAAGGTGGGGCTTGGATATACGGACAAGCAGTCACATCAAGTTGCACCGCGCATGTGAATTGACCCAACTTGGACGAGACTGCTTGTCTGAATGTCACACGCCCCACCCTTGGCAGTATGAGCTACGGACCCTAACTAAAGTCGTTCCGTACTGTGTGTGTGTGCAAATGCGGAAAGAGGTTCAAAGTCATGTAGCGAGCATCTATGAAGTTTAAAACCTTGTCTGTACTCTCTTTGTCGTGCACTACGATGGGTGAGGTTGGCGGGGCCAGGAGACCGCATATGTCCAAACTGATCAAAATTAGGCTTACCTTTGACGTTTTAATAGGTTTCGAACGCGTGCGGATGCCCAACATGCCCACCTCGCTTGTCTTAATTGGCGACAAAGAGAGTAAATGTCCAATTTGTTCATAGAAAAGGCAGCAATATCTAATACGACATAAGTAAAATGACTAAATTAACACTGGAACAGCGCCGACTAGCAGCTTGCTGTCCCTTTATCGGTCGGCTGTCGGCTGGATTGCCGATGTTGTTTCAGTGTTAATACCACCCGTCCATCATGTACCATATTACGTGTTTGCCCCCTCCCCTCTCTATCAAAATGACCACAAAGTCTTAAGTATGGGCGGAGTCACAGGAGTCCCCCACTCGACCACAAAATGGGTGTTGATCAACTAGCGGACGCCATGTGCGTGTCCTGTGCCGAGTTTCTGTATCCGCACTCATTTATGGAAACTACACGGTGTCGATCCATGTAATTTTGTCTACTATGGTTTGGTTTGGTGCAACTGCGTATTAGCTGCAGCACCGCTATTTGCTGGCATTGCAGCTGCAAGGAGGAGTCACCTGCTTTCGCA
>KN550278.1:44292-54445 GCA_000797555.1 Oesophagostomum dentatum | reverse complement strand
CTAGTAATCGCAGGCAAAGCGAACGTGCTTCAACTAGTAATCGCAGGCAAAGCGAACGAAGGTGCATAATCAGTTCTGCTTGTTCCGGCCGTTTTCCTGAAACTGTACAATGACACGTCGTTGTGTGAATTCAAAACCTCTGACGGTTTATAAGTGTTTTTCTCCGCTTAGAGCAGGCATTGGAGGTTCCAACATTGAAATCCCTCCTCAACTGGTGGTCCTCTGTTGTTCTATGCAAAAATCCCACCTACCCTGTTTCCGTGTATTCTGCCGTTAAAAGCGAACATCGATCACATGGTTCGGTGGGCAGTACTTATTCCGTTTGCTATCTCTCGAGTGCAAGATACAACGCTATGTTGTGCAACGACGCATATCATACGCCAAGTTGTGCTACAGAAGCTTCACTCCAATTCAGAACGAAAATTTACAACAAACGGCAGTATAAGGAGTCTACATTGCAGTGTTTTTGCTACACTCGCTCCTCCTTCATGGCGCTGCGTTTCACCGGCCAGGTCCACTGGTAGTTTAACAGCTCGCGCTGTGGCCTGATTAAACTTATTTTTACTTACTCAGTAACGTCGGTCTCGTAAATCGTGCAAGTCCCTCCGATGTTTCACACTTTTTGCTTTGTGCTGCAGGAAAACGATCGCAAAGAGAATCAGTATAGCTGGCGCAACCCTCCTTTTCCTACAAACCTGTGTTTTCGAGAGTTCCTAAAGAGTCCTGAAGAGGTTTAAAAATGAAGTATTTGGCATTTCTCATAAATACTAGCAATAACCATGGGATCATCTTACCAAATATCGAATCGAATATGCCGAAGCTGGTCTTCTATAAAATTTCGCTTGCCGAAATAACTTTAAACGAGTTGCCAGATGTCACCAATTTTGCTCTATATTGCAAAGGAGGCCCGCTATAAGTCCGCTCGTCCGCTATAGGTCCGCTATTTCCTCCCACTATTAACTTTTATTATTCGATAGGGACCCCTGGACGTGTTAGAGGCAGCGTGCGCGATTCTCTCCTGCCACAAGTCAGGCTCCTTTTCTATTTATTCTCAGAGTGGAGTTATTTAAAAGTAATCCGAATACTCTCAGCACAGGAAAACTCTTAAGTTTTACTTAAAGTTAAAGCTAATTTTTAGGCTTACGGTCAGGAATAGTTTTTTAAATCCCTCTTACGATAGAAGCTGATCTTGTAACGTAAAGGAAACGTACTCTTCTTTCGCTTGTAAGACCAGTGAGATGACGGGGCCATGGCGCCATACGTGTTCAAACTGATGGAAGTGAAACTGATTTTACTGTTTTGACCAGTTTGGACATATGCGAGTGCCTCGCCCGCCCATTTACTGGTCTTAATCCATGAAAAGAGGTTAACTGTATAATAGAATAGTCACCTAGAAGCGCAAGCGATGCCGTCAGCGCTGCATATAAAATGCGCATTTTTTTACACAAACGCGTAAGTTCTGTTGAAAGCAGTCAATGTTTTTATCTCGTAAGGTGTAACGTTTACAGAAGCACAAAAAAGGCTCATCGGAGAGCGGTTCGAGTGAAGAAGAACATACTACTGAGTCCACCACCACCGAAAAGTCTACCACAGAGGGATCATCAACGACGGCTTCATCAACGAAGGCTTCGTCAACGAAGTCTTCACCGATGCCAAAATCGACTACACCCGAGAGCACGAGCGCGAAACCAACAACGACGTCAGATCAAGAAGTTCCAGTTTCTCCAGCTGATACAACTACGAAGCCTTAATGTAAAGAAATTCGTGTTTAGTAATGATTTCGATAAAATCCATTTTATTTCTCTTTTTTTGAGATAGAACTGTAGTAAGAGAAAATGACATATGTTGCACGGCTTTCTATTCTTTGACGTATCTTTCCGACATTCCATATTATAATCGGTAGCTTAAGGAAACATCTTAACATGTAACTATTTACAGTACAAAACTGAATAACTTCAAATGTACAGTTGATGCTACTCTCGTTGTTTCCCCGGCTCTACGATCCCCTTCATCAGTAGTTCGCCGGGGAGTTCCAATAATTTTGTAGCACTGAACCTAGCGTAAGGACAACCTAAGTATTTTTTTTAACAGGAAACAAGTAGAAGATAGCATCTAATATGAGCTCCATTCCAGCATACAACCCAGAAAATCGTGCACAGGAGAAGAGAGTGATATGGCAAAGCGTAGCTGTATGTTATGATTAACTGATTCTTTATATATACTTTATCTCCCCTATTAGAACATATGCGGATGATTGCATGTGGATGTACTTGTGACTAGTCAGAAGATTGCCAAAAAGGTGGCGTTCCAATAATGGCATTGTGCCGATGCAACGGACACATGTGCTCTTGCTGGGATATTACCGTGCTCTCCATCGGCAATGGACGAGGTGTCCAATCAGTGACTGAAAGCAGGCGGAACCGTTACCATTTTTGGAGCTTTACCGTCATCATTACCTTACGTTAGATGAACCGTCACTGCGATCTACGTTCGCGCTAATTAGGGTTGACGTATTACTGGTTCCTGACAGTGTAGGAAATATCAGCCTTCAACAGCATTGCCACTTTCAAAAGTGCTTTAACAGTATTGAAGCGGCAGTATCGAAGCCTCACCCCTTCAAGACTGTCTCTGAACAACAGCCTCAATGAGCTGAAAATTCGCGCTCTTCAAATTCGATATATCTCCTTCCGAGCAATAGTCCTGCCGAAAGCCACAACAGAATAATGAACTACTACTAACCCTTATTTGAACAGCTTCACCATTCTGCTTTGCCTCTTCTGCTTCTACTGTTTCTCCGGCAGTGCATGGGATGAGGTACAGTACCGGCCAAAAGGATAAGAACTTTTGGTTGTTTGGTGATAACTCCTTATAGTTCGGCCCAATCTCGATGAAATTTTTATGACATTATCCGGGCTGTGGGGCAATGTTCCAAACGCATCACAGTGACTGGTAATGTGTGCTGAGATTTTTAAAATTTTTTGAACCAAAATTGATGAAAATGGCTACTCTGAACTCTGCCGTTTTTTTCCAGTGGAAAACCGGTCTCGAACTTACTACCCAAGTTTATCCTACGGCTGGAAGTAATCGACAGTGGTGGTGGCAAAGGAAATGTAACCGACCGACTCGGCGGCACTTCGACGGCAATTTTGTCCGTCTGCATTTTCTAAAGAGGCAGAAGGTGCAGAGAAGGTTGATTGTGAAACCTTAGTCTACCTACTTCGCACAGTATTGAGATGTGGTGGTAGTAATAAGCATTCGTGCCAGCAGATGGGACTTCTACCTTACCACCTCCATCTGTCCACACGTTTTTTCCGGTTTTGCCATTCCGTGCAAGCTCGTACGCATCTTCAAGCGTCGCCATCGGCTTCTCACGTCATTTGTAAGATGCCGTATCGAAACTGTGCCTAATAATATTACGATGCAACCGATTAGTGTGGAGTGAACACAGAGATTGATGCACGGCACTTCAGCAAAATTTTAGGTACACCTTCTGAAAGGACCAGCACATGCTTCTGTCTTTGTACAATGACAGTTTCAAGTGACTCCGCAGTTTTCACGTCTCTTCAAGCATTTGCAAGCACCAGTAGCTTATGTTAGCCCTCTGATAGGTTTTATCTGAGATCTCACTGAAACGAAATGTGTCATCTTCGCGTTCAGTCCACTCTAGCCAGCTGTTTCATGATAGTGATAGGGAGATCTGCCGCAATACATCCTCTAAAAAGCTTGAGATGCCGCTGGCGACGTTTGAAGATGCGTACGGGCCTGCACGGAATGGCAAAACCAGAAAAGACATGTGTAGGAATGGAGGTGGTAAAGGTGAAGTCCCGTCTGCTGGCACGAATGTTTATTACTACCACCAAATCAGGCGACGTAGTCAATGGACCAGAGACAGAGGAATCCCTTCCAAATTGTCGCCTGCATGTGTCAGGAACTAAATCCGTCGGTTGGCCAACCGACCGTCGTTCCGTCGATCTTCATAACATGATGGAAACCTCTTTAAAGAATGCGAAAACAGTATTTACATGAACAACAGCTCGAAGTGAAGCTTATTCTGCCGTCTGAATAGTTTTTGACAACTTTGGATTTTTTTTCCATTTTTTCATTTTTCCAGCTTTGCAGCTTCAGGACGCTGCACTAAAGCTCGAAATGATGCTTACACTTCAAGAGTGGATAGAATAGCAACCGTAGTTAGTTAATAATGCCATATGCAGTTTATAGGAACGCTTACAACATCGATACGATCTACTCCGTTTTGATATTCGTGACATTTTGTAGATGACCAAACTTTATGCTCATGTAAACCGATTTGAATGTCTCCTAACCCTGCTTTAATGTCATCTCTAGCTTCTATTGGATTAACACTACCCATCGTAGCCGAATATTCCACCTACGCAAAAGTTTTCAAGAGAAATGTCGGTCGGCACTATTTCCACTTTCGCGGACCCAATAATTGAAAATCTCAGATTTTGCTGAAACTTCACCAAGAGGGGTTATTTGGATCGCTGATCACGAAAGTCATACTCATTTTACACCATATCCCCATTTTTGAACGGTTATGGTAGGTATACGGTAGGGGGTCAAAACCTCAGTATCGCCTCAAAACCTATGTAGTGGGGTTATTTGGGGTGCTGAGTGAAGTGAAGTGAACATTACTGAGGCTGAAGATGTACATGTGCGACTATCCACTTCCACTTCCACTGTCCATTTCACTTTGAGTTTGATGATTTTTCCGAGCATGGTGAAGGAAGTTAGCTGGTACGTGATGTGGTGCTGCTGCACCATCTTCTGTTAAATGAGCCTCCACTGATATATCTTCGCGTTATCTCATCTATACTCGGCAGTAATCCGTGAGGGCCAGAAAAGGATGAAGTTCACGGGGTCTTGAAATGATTTCGTAACCCACAGTAATCGATAATGACTGTGGACTGCACCGTGTGGTCGCACTCCACAGCATTACCGATCGCAAATCGCACTTTATAACGCAATTCATCGATCTCTCGCGTTGGTTCAACTATTCAAGTTTGAGGTGCCCGCCATTGGACGGATTTCATCAGACGGTATGAATGTTATATCTATTTCGTACAGTAACGCCAGTAAGATGTTGATGCGATAGTTGCAGTCAACCTCTCAAATAACCTATCCCTAGCAAAATTTGAAGATTGCGAGGCCACCATTCAAGTACTGTAACCCTACGTAACTCTACATTAGGGCGTTACTGTGCGAAATGGATACGATATTCATACTCAGCACCCCAAATAACCCCACTAAACTCTGTTCGTTCGGCGCAGGCGTCTGTTTTCCAACGCGAACGGTCGCGCGAGCGCGGTCAACGTTGGTGGTCGAAGGTTGTAGCGCCAAATATTTGGATCTGCTTTTTACAGCCGTGAAGAATCTGAACTAGGTCTCTAGAAAAGATATCGTTGGAAACAGTTTGCTTGATTTCAAGAAAGTAAACCTGATAGCAGTCGTACGCATGCAACCGCGCTTAGGGAGGAGGGCGCCTGCGGCGAACGAACAGAGTATACACAAGTTTTGAGGTGATTCTGAGATTTTGACCCCCTACCGTATACCTACCGCAACCGTTCAAAAATGGGGTTGCGGTGCAAAATGAGTATGATTTTCGTGATCAGCGATCCAGATAACCCCTCTGGGTGAAGTTTCAGCGAAATCTGAGATTTTCGATTTTTGGGCCCGCGAAAGTGGAAATAGTGCCGACCGACGTTTCTCTTGAAAACTTTTGCGTAGGTGGAGTATTCGGCTACCATGGGTAGTGTTAATCCAGTAGAAACAAGAGGTGACATTAAAGCAGGGTTAGGAGACATTCAAATCGGTTTACGTGAGCATAAAGTTTGGCCATCTACAAAATGTCACGAATATCAAAACGGAGTAGATCGTATCGATGTTGTAAGCTCCCTGTAAACTGCATATGGCATTATTAACTAACTACGGTTGCTATTCTATCCACTCTTGAAGTATAAGCTTCATTTCGAGCTTTAGTGCAGCGTCCTGAAGCTGCAAAGTTGGAAAAAATGAAAAAAATGGAAAAAAAATCCAAAGTTGTCGAAAACTATCCAGACGGCAGAATAAGCTTCACTTCGAGCTGTTGTTCATGCAAATACTGTTTTCGCATTCTTTAAAGTAGTTTCCGTCAAGTTATGAAGATGCGACGGAACGACGGTCGGTTGGCGAACCGACGGACTTTTTTTTCACCATCCCGTGAACAGTGCTGTAGTTCGCAAACCCGTCGGCGTTGAAAATAAAGGAGGCAGGAATTTTTACCATTATTCAAAAAATGGCGCAAAATTTTGCAGAAACTCCACCGCCTTTACTAAGTAACCTTCATCTGGAGAAAAGTTGGAACTATAAAAATCAGGAGAAAATTTTAGTTTTCTGTCTGGTGCGATCGCGATTCTGGGAAAAGTGACCAAGAATAATCAGTTGCCAACCCGAAATTCGCATATTTAAACCTCCATCCAGTAAAGTTTATTATAGTTGTGCAGTGTATCAGTAACAGTAAGATAATGTCTTAACGATGTGCTTCTGCAGCTTTGAATGTGGCGCATATCTGACATTGACTTTCCAGATTTATTTACTTTTCAAAACAGCCAAGGTTTCGTCTCCATCAAAATTTGGAAACAACCTCAAGTGACTGTCATGTGTTTTTCAGCGAAGTATAGTTAGCCTAAAGTGGAAAGGGAAAAGTATTAAAGGGGAGGAAAAGGATTGTTCTGTATCACAAACCACTGTGAGCGCTAGTCAGGTTTTCAAAACAGGAGGTTCTATCATCTCAAACTGCGAAGTGACGATTATTTCAAGCATGTCAGTGTGATTAAACTTATAGAGTATAGCACTGTAATCTGAAAATACCAACCATTTACCTATTTTCTATCAATTCTAGCCATCAGAAATGGTTATGGCAGAAATGGAAACATACTATACTCCATTCCTTGAGCTTAAACAGTAAGTACAAGAAGTAGCTTAAGTTCAGCCTTGCCATACAAGCCAACTAATGAACACAACGACACAAGTTCCAGACGAGATTAGGTTTAATAGAATTGGTTCTCAGGTAAACCTCTCCCTCTCGGTGCAAATGTACTATACATACCGGTGAGATGAAAGATGCATAGCAAAATGACGAAAGCTGATCCCGGCCAAATTTGTGCGTCTGCACACTTCTTGAAATGAAGCTAAGAAAACTTAGCCACTCCATTTTCTCACTGCAGCGATATGGGAAATTTTCTCCCACAATGTTCAGAAACGATGCATTACTACGAGAACTTGGTGAATGTGGTCTATTATACTTTGAACCGAATCGAATAAATTATTCGGTATTCGAATAAAATATTCGAATACTCGAAAAACTCAGTTTTCGAATATTGCTCGACATTTCAATATTCGAAGAAATCGGTTTTCGGATATTATTCGACATTTGAATATTCGAAGCCATCGAATGTTCGAAAAATCAAGATTTTAAAGGATTCCTTAGTTCCACATAATAGAACGAGTTTCTCCTAGTTCCCAAGTACAGGATGCAGATAGCGTCCTAGCAAGAATTGGTACTGCAAAAATTTTACATTAGCTGCGTCTAATTGACAAATTTTAGCACTCCCCTCTTCTCAAATCTTACATATACAGGTTTACATTATAGACGTTTTCAAAGGCGGAAGCAAAAAACCGATATGGTGAAAATAAATAATAAATCGTATCTAAACAATATGGAAGCTTTTTATGCTTGCCCGTATGAAAGCTCCTCAGCAGTAAACATTTTGACACAATTTCACCATAAAAATTCGAAAATCGTGGTTTTCTTTGAAGTTTTACCATGGTTGCGATACTATAAATTCGGAAATCGCACTAATTTGCGCAAAACTCACTTCGATGGTCAAAATTTATTCTTGAAATGCATTAAGTTGATGTTTATTTTGTGCTGCCTTAAAAGCAACGCCCATGCTCAGGAGACCTAAGCTTTTAATGAATTGCGGAAGAAGGACTAACGGAACAAGTTACAGTTCAAAAATGTCCACTCAGAAATCATACGCGTTGTCCATATTTTCGCGATTTCGCGGACGACTTATCCATCTAATGGGGCGGTTGATGTTGGGTGCTATATCGCCTCCAACGCTTCAGGGTGGAAGAATCCTAAGCTTTCTCTTTTGAATAATCATTACACCACTTCATCTAAAGCGCACAATAAGATAGACAGCTCGTCTGCCAGTTGAACAGGCACGTACTGTGTGTTTTGTGTAGAGAATTTCTCAGTCATGAGTGAGTTTCGAGGCTTTTAACCATTAATTTTAGACTGTTGACTATATTTTTGAATCTATTTTGTGAACTGCTCCTTCAGAACCAGTCGAAAATCAGAAGGCGCTCTGTGCCTGGGTGCTGCATTTAATGTCTTGCCTTAGAATTACACTAGGCTCACGGGATGGATGTGTCCCACTTCGGTTAAACGCTGCTCTAGGATAACATGGTTTGAGGCGATTCTGTAATTTTCATCGGCATGTAATATGCTTACCTAATCAATTACCCACTTAATGGTGCCGCTGTATAAAATAAATTCCCTCTTCGGAATCCCATAATCAGCTCCCAAGCTACGCCTTGCTATTTTAGAATTTGCAATAGAGATGTGAAAAGGAGTTTTCTTTTAAGCGTTGTGTTCCGACGAGTTCAAGAAACACGACGCTAGTGAGTTTGCCATTTCAAGTAGATCATATCAGAGTCAACGAACACTTATCTTAGAACATTCCACGCTGTTTTTCAAAAGTTCAAATAAATTCAGTTTCAGATAAGTATTTTTTCACTTAATTATTTTAGGTGAAATCATGACAATCTCTGTTGTTGTTGAAATTGTAGCCTCAACTCCACGTTTTTCGTGACAGATATTCAAATTATTTTATTCGAATAGTTATTCGAATGGCTACATTCGAATAGAAACATTTGAACAAACATTCGAACATTATTCGGAAATTCAAATATTCGAAAAACTTAATTTTATTAAGTTTTATTATTAGTATTATTTTATTAATTTTATTTCATATAATTCGAAAGTGTTCGAAATATTCGAAAAAATCCGATTTCGAATTTGTTCGAAAATTATTCGAAGTTATTCAAAAAATATAATTTCCAACTATTCGAAAAGTCGAATATTTAAAATTTTTTCCAAAATTCCGAAATATAGTGTCTACTACCATGAGACGATGTTCTACTGTTCTGAGTCCTGCGCGGTGATGACGACAGTCTCAAGCAGAACACTAAACAGGGTAGCTCTATGGAATCGACTGCATCTTATAAAGAAGAAAATCTGCAAAGAATGAGCTGTTACTACAGCCATGCTTTAAGACGGAAATACCTGTGGAGGGTCGCAATTTTGTTGTTGCATGTATACATATTGTTCATGTACATCTAATCTTATATAGAGATTACCTAGAACAACTGTTCATGGCACAAATCTGTAAATACCGGCCATTATTTGCTAGTCTGCATTGCTGGCTGAAAATATGACAAACAGCAATTATCTTTTATTCGAATATTTTTTTTGCAATAACAGTAGATTGTGAAGAATATTGATGATGAATTACATGAAAGTAAAGCGGGTCTTATTATTGAGCATGTGAACAGCTTCAAAGCGTAGTTCATTCTTTTTGCTAGGGTGTGCAGCAGCTACATTCTTGATTGAATTTCCTCACGGATGACTCTTAGTTGTCAATTCCGCAGAATTATAAGAGTGCACTGCCGAGTTTTGGAAAGAAGTAAAACAAGAAAAGTCGTTAGTTTACAAGGTTTTCATTAGCCCTAAGCTGTACCGGTTCTGCTCATGATCTCTTTAGGTTTGTCGTTCTTCTTATCGTACCTGGGCGAAGACTCCTTGACCATCGAAGGAACTGCGGACAGAACATGGACGTTGCCTTTAAAAGAGTTTGGTGAGACTTTTATGAAAGTGCAGAATAATTAGCTAAGAATTGACCACCGCTGTTGTCTGTTAATTTCATGAGCTCATCCCAAATCTTCTTCACAGCTTTCCTGAACCAAGGACTCGGACACATTTTTAGAAGGAAGACATACGAGCTTATTGCTTATTTTGAGATGAATCTCCGCGTACGCGGTTGCGCCTATAGAAGAATAGTCGATAGAAGCGCATGTGGTGCAAAATACA
>KN550274.1:30383-40776 GCA_000797555.1 Oesophagostomum dentatum | reverse complement strand
TTTTTAATACTTGGTGCGATAGAATTTATTTCGAAAATGTCTTCTGAATAGCTGCCATTGCGAACAGTTGTTTCTGCTTCGAGTCTAGATTTCAAGGCAACCTGTGCAAGCACCGATGTCAAGGAAGCTGTGTGTGAGACGTCACTGTTTTTCGAATTATTACATATAATACTGAAATTCGAGCATGTTTGAGTGGCGTCTGCCACATCTGTCACGGCACTCGTCTGCACGTCTTTACTTTTTGATTAGTTTGCAATCAGTCAAAGATGTGAGACGCTCTGTTCTTTGCCGCTACTGTGCAGAATTTTGCGAAGCTAATATCGCTCCATTCAGATTTCAAGAAGACACAGTACGTCGAAAAATTCTTCCTCCTAGGAAGTTCGCTACTCTCTATGTTCTTGACTTTTTTTCCATTCTATTGCAGTATTGTGCAGTGTTGGCTAAGCATCAGAAACTCATAATAGAATGCGGTATTACAGCTGATGGGATGACTCAATGTGCTCATTTTCATCTTAACTGCGCTTATTCACTTCAATTTGCTTAACGCTTCAATCACACCATAGACCATGATTCTTCTTTCTGTGAGGAATGTCTAATCTTGGTTAAAGCGTTCCACATCCTGTGGGATGTCTCGGAAAATTCTGCAGCATTCTCTGCCTTCGGATGTGGAGCCCTAGATGATTTTTGGGAATTAAAGCATATTTCGAATAGTGGTGCTTCGCCAATGAGGTTTTAAAGGCAGCACCCACTCTAAAAACGGAATCCGAGATTCAGGTAGTTTATGAACCCTCGGTGGCTGAATAGCCGAAATCCAAAGTGAGAGCGCCGGTGGGCTGCCCGTTGCAGAGAAAACGGCCGAAACGTCGGGTACTCAGTGGATCAGTTACGAAGGATGTAGGGACGAGTTGTCCTGTCACTTTGTTTTCCGTACTGCTTAAAGCGTGGAAGCCATTCGGTATGAGTAGAGTTACACAAGCCTTCCATGTCCACGCACTTGAGGCGGTAGGCGGCTCCAACAGAGAGAGCCCGACGAAGTGGAAAACTCGTCCGCGAAGTCGCGTACGAGTCTTCTGGAGCGATTTTCTCGGTCAGGAATGATTTTTTAAGCCGAGAAATTTGAAACTCAACTATTTTCTGAACTTCTCTTTTAGCACCCATCGAGAATTCAGGAAGCGTTTTTAGAGTGGGTGCTGCCTTTAATAACATATCCTTTATTACCCTAACCTTTCGAATAGGCGGTTTATAGAAGAGGCCTGAAAATTGATGTAGGTTTTTGATCTGTGAGATTACGCCATCAAAGGTCTCCACTTGGTCGCCTACATCCACTTCGTCCAACGTGTAGACCAACGAGAAGAGCACCAATGCCAAAGACATTAACCTCGGATACAGTGATTTTCGCTACGCCGTCGAAGATAGAAGCTACAAGCGTTACTATGAATGAGCTGGTAAAGTAGGACTTTATATGGCAGCTTATCGTTTACATAGAATTAGAAACGAGAAAGGCCACTATTTATAGACACACATTCATTTTTAGCATCCATGGCAGAGATTCTTTGTGGAGATCCATGTAAATCAAAGGATAGTCAAACCTGTGAGAGGTTTCCACCGCAAAGCAAACGTTTCGTTTAAGTCCATTCATCCACTGATAAGATTTTACTAGCTTCCAGGGCTGGGATTCATGAGTTTTATTTTTTCAGGAGTTTTATTTTATTTAAACCTTGAAAATCAATGCTCCATTCCAAATCATTTGTTGCTAGCCTAAACTATAGTTTTGGTTTGCAGAAAGTTTCATGAATCCCAGTCCAGAATGTCCAATTCAGCAGCTTCTACTCTATTTGAATATCTCTTTGGAGTTACCAGGATGGGTAGCTAAAACGCGATACTGTTTAGAAAACTCTTACCACTACCATACAATGCAGGAAACTGGGGCCCATCTTTTCAAAAACGATCTTTACTTCAGAAATAGTGTGTCAATAGTGCAAAATGACCGCGAAACCCAATCATAGGTCTGCCTTTGAATTTTTTAAATTTCTTTTCTTCGACATTTGTTTAGTCCGCATGTGATTTTGGACATGTTTAGAATTTTCCTATAGTTGCTCATGTTATAATAGGTAATTACTGTTTATACTTCGAAAAACAATTGGCATTTTTTTAAGTAAACAGAAATGTCACTCAATCGCTTAACCTGCTTCCTAATATTCAAACGTCAACTACTGTTTTGATAGCGGACGCTAACTAGACGCTGCACTTGATGCTGCAAAAACCATTACTTTATCAGTTTATCAGTCAGTTTCAAAAGCTTTAGCCTCACAATTCCCTTTTCTCTCGTTTTGCCCAGTTTGAGGCATTTAGCAAAATTCCTTCTTTGTTGCTCTTTCCATTTTTCAAAATCTTATGCAAACAGAACCTATTGCCCTTTGCTTTTGATTACACAGACGGGCCGATAACAGCACTGAAAAGTGGCGATACGAATAGTTTCATGTTCGACTGTGAAAAATATCAAATAATATTTGAAATGACGTATTAGATAGAACGACCTTGGATATATTGAATAGTTGACAATTTGTCATTGCTTCCACGCTGTCTTCTAGGAGCTTATTGTCAGCATTTTTATTAATGCCTAACTGTCAAAACGATTCTCAAAATATATGACGTTTGTGCTTCTTACGCAGGCTTCCAGTTCTCAGAATACCATCAGCGGCCATCTCTTCAAAAGTCCGCTAACTGATGTCCACTCGTCCCGTTCATTTATCGCTTCAGCTAAACTTCGGAAGGCCAACTATGAAAGTAGTAGTATGGCATTTAACCTCCAGAGCCTTACGTCTTCTGCGCTTGCGACAGTGCATCTATGGATCAATCGTGTGTAACGACGGATCTTACTGCTAAGAGGTCTCGATAGCAGATTCCAGCTTTTTCTCTAAGAGAAGAGTCAACATTCCCACATATGTATTTACTCTGAGGGGCACACATTTAGTTATTCTAAGAATCGAAGGGTCAGGATCTACTTACAAAGAAACTCTTTAAGAGGGATACTTGAAATACGGAAATGAGTGGCGTCAGAACTAATGTCCATCCAACAGTAGTAAGAGTCATATAACTCTGGCAGAGTCCTTAATTTAATAGGGTTACAGGCATGTGATCCCCTAACTTACGGTATGAAGAGTAGTGAATACTGTTCGTCAGTACCGTGTTTGGTAGCCACTGATGTTTCAGCCTTCCTCTCACACATTTCTCCTTTGCTCCAGCTTTAGATACTGAGCTTTGCTTTTTAATTTAGCTATTTTGGTTCATTATAAAGGGAATTTCTTATTGAATGAGGCAAAGTTTCCGAGCTTACAATTCCTGCATATTAAGGACTCGGCCAAAGTTATTCAGCATTTACTACAACTGGCTATGCGCTACTATTTTTATTGATTTTTGTTGCCGCCATTCAGGGATCGACTTGGGGGCTCCCTTGTTAGAGCTGTTTGTCACTGCACTTCAAGAACGGCGAAGTCCAAAGGCTACCTCACAACTTTGTCTTCATCAGGAGCAAGCAATTTGCCCCAAATGGTAGACTTCCAAACCCGAGTCGTTCTTTTTGTGAAACTAAGACTGCAGATAGCAGTTAGATTTGGAGACGGCACTGAATTTGCAAATGTTCGAGAGAACCTTTAGTTTCATGCTTTAAAGAACTTGTCGGTGGCTTGTGCTGTTCTTAGCTGAAATACACACGTTTCCTCACATCAAGTTCGAAATCTTAGATGCTACCTTAAAGGCAGTGTACCACCAAAATTTGGTCGATGAGTTTTTCTGGAGGACTATCGAGTAGGGCCTGCTCTATAACCCTACCATAGAAGGAACCTCGAAAACCTACTGATTTTGAAGAAACAGCCTTATCAAAAATTAAATCCCTACTAATAAAAGCTACGACACGTCAAAGTACGGAGCCAGGAAACCGCCTTGGAATCAATGTTAGACTACTCTTCTTGCGGGAACATTTCCTTGAGGGTAAACAAGCGATATGGGTAAAGCTGCATTACTGTCGTTCAGAGCCTTGCTTCGAGTTTTGTTCGTTGTTGCATTGTAACTTTTATTAGCAGGGATTTCATTTTTGATAAGGCTGTTTCTCAAAAATTAATAGGTTTTGAAGGTTCCTACTATGGTAGGCATATAGAGCAGACCCTTAATGATAGTCCTACTAGGAAAACTCAGCAACCAAATTTCGGTGGTACACTGTCCTTAATTTTTGTATCCCAAGCGATTACGTGCTTCTTCGCTTTGTTTGGGATCTTGCAGTTTTAATTTTGTGAAAAGCTCCCGTTCACAAAGAATGTAAAGTCTTTTACTTTTTTGCATTGCTCGGCACTAATCCGACGTCATTTCTTCTTTGTTTCTCAGGTAGGCGCCTGATTGATGAGTACACTTTGTGCAGCTCTCCTCATCCACTAAGTCTTACTAGCCTTAAACTTTTCTAGTTTTCAGTCAATAAGCACTTTCTCTATTCTTCATATTTTAGTTTCACTACCTTTAGCTACTTGATTCTCAGCTCAGATAGAGGAACATTGCTTTGTGGTTCAATTCATTTCTGCCGTTTCAAGTAATGCTTATAGGTGTCGTCATATAATGGCTTTGTAGCACCCTCTCAGAATGCTCCCCTAATTCTCAATGTATTACGAAAGCGAAACTTAGAAAATGGATTGAGGTCCAAATTTCTCGGCTCAAAAGTCATCTCTGACCGCGATTTCGCCGATGAGTTTTCCATTCCGTCGCGCGCTCTCTTTTGGAGTCTCCTACCGTCTCAAGCATGAGTACATGGGAGAGTCCTACAAATCCACTTACACCCAATGATTATAAGCGCTTTGGCTAGGATGCAAAGCCAAATGCACAGCTCATCCGGGAAATCACTGACGAGTATTCTGGAGCGATTTCCTCGGTTAGGAATTACTTTCAAGCCCAGAAATTTGGAGTTCACCCATTTTTGAGCTCATCTTTTAAAATCCGTTGAGAAATCAGGAAGCATTCTGAGCGTGAGTACTGCCGCAACGCGGGACTCATTATAAAAAGCTACAAGAAGACGCTTCCTTGATGAAGGGTTAAAACATTGTAAAGTCCCTAACGTCATTGTTTTGGATTATTTGCTGGAGCCCATCTTATAGTTAGAAGAACTTTTCCTTTCCCACTGTAATAACTCAGATCTTTGAAAACAGTTCTTTGAATAAAATTGGAAAGGATCTCGTTGTAGAACTCCTGCGACCATGTAAACAACTGCCAGGGATGTTTGAACCATCTATCAAAGCTAATGGCGATAATTTTCAGCAGTTGTCTGGTACAACACTGCTCGCGGAATTGTAAAAATCGGCGGACGGTCGCAGGCGTCGCTTCACTGAAAATCCTCTAAGCTGTTTTACCAAGACAGTTTTGTTTGACTATTCCCGGCTGAAACTTCAAGAATCTATGTAGAGAGACTGTTTTGGTAGAATTTGAAACAACTTTCGAGGACTTTCAGCGAAGTGACGCTTGCGACCGTCGGCGACGGTCAATTTTCATCATTCCGTGAGCAGTATTGTGCATATTTTATTCGCTAAGCACTAAGCTCATTGATAAAGGTTGCTGCACCAGATTTGCTTCATTGGATAGTCGTGGAACCATGCCATATAGGAAAATGTCCCACTTAGTTCTGCTCCTTCCGTGTGGCTTCGAATCCTATTTAGTGAATCTACATTTTCAAGAAGAAATCATCCCACAAAAAGAAAGCTAAATGTAGGCTGAAAAAATTCTCATATTTTCTATGCATTTATATAATCCTCCTACGGAAATCTTTCTCAACCCCATATCTTTGTCACTGTCCCTATTACGGTTAGTTTACCTGCTCCTACTGCGTTTCGTTTCCACTGTTCCTAGTTTGCTCATTTGTTTTCTGCGTCTCTGTAAGTCCTCCAGGAGTTTAGACACACTCGCATTAGTTCAAGTTCTCTATGAAATGCAGACTATCACAGAACTTTTAACTTTCCCATGCTCTTTGTCTTTTAGTTAAAGGCAACGCTCACGGAAAAAATAAGTTTTTCTGATTTTTTGTAATCGGAGTCTGACTACAAGTTTCTGAACAACTGCAAAAGGAAGCAAATCAAAACTTGGTATTTCTGGGAAATTTGCAAAAGAACTGGAAGTTTCGGCCGGAACTCCGCATTTTTTCTTGATTGACCTTGAAAAAAGCATTCGATCCCATTTCATTTTAGAATTCTTGCAGTAGGAAGATCTGTCATAGTTGTTTCTACAGTTCCACCATAAAACCATTCGCAGTCATTTGCTCTACCTTTTGAAAAATCTATTTTTATCCAACTTACGCAAAAGTCTGCGGGTCAAAGGTTGGTCAAAATCAACCCGGTATAGATCCTGCTTAGATTTTTCTTGGAAATACTCGCTAAAACTTATTTGTTCATGAAGAAAACATGCAGTTTTTATACAATTTGAGCAAATTCAAGCCAAAAAGCTAAGAAACGAAAGTAAGATCGAACGTTTCTTTCACGGTCGGCCAAGAAAAGAGACGGAGCTCCGGCCGCCGTCTTCAGTTCTTTCGCAAATTTCCCGAAAAATATTAAGTTTCGGCTTGTTTCCTTTTGCATTTGTTCAGAAGATGGTAGTTAGATTCCGATTACAGAAGAATTAGAAGAACTTATTTTTCCATAAGTGCTGCGTTTAAATATGGCTGGAACTACTTTCTGGTCAGCCTAATGCTTAAAACAGACAGTGCTAATGGATTCAAATTGTGCCTTTAGCGCCTGCAATTCATGGCAGCGATCGCGCGACAGACTGATTTATTTTCCTTTTTCTATTGAATGGAGCCTAGAGTAAAAGAACTTCGGTGCCAATTGCTACGGCATCAGGATACTATTTGTCAATATGAAATTGATATGCCATTTCTAGTGACTGCTGCCGTGCATATGTGACAAATGGTGCAGATATGGGTTATGAAGAATTGGTGTTCTAGAGTGTTTTGGCTGACAGACGACTCTAGAGCATTCGCGATGCCACGATGACATCCGCTGACCACCGTTAAAAATTAAGAAGTGGCTTGCGTATCCCGTCTCCCCTTACTTCGGACTACATTCTATTAAACTGGAAAATCTTGTTCGAGAGTCCCAAAAGCATTCTTATTATCGTGGAATTTTAGGTAAGGCCATTGAAGCCCTTGACTCACCTAGCCCACAGATTCTTATGAATTTGAGGTGTAGCTCTCGCGATGTTGTCTCTTCCGTACTTTAAAGATACTTACAAGGGAAACCATTATAAGGATCGTCATGTTTAGAACTAAGACGTATACTAAGGAATGGCTTAGAGGGGGGTATATAGGAAACACATATGCGGAGCTTTCAGTTTGACTTTATTTGATAGAAAAATTATAGAGGTGCTGTAGTCAGAAATCTCAGAGGTCATGACCACCATACAGCTGTGGCGCAGTGGATAGTGCAGTAGACTACGGAAGAGGTAGATGGATCGAACCCCGACTGTGCCTACTCTTTTGCAACGAATGTCAGAAAAGAAAATAATCCACAGTCATTGTAATCCACAATCCATTCGAAAAAAGGAAGTCCAGAAATGAGATACAAATAAAATTATTTACGTGTTATTGAATAGTGTTGATCGACAGTGCCGCATCTCCTAACATTGTTATAAAAAGCTGGACCTTCCGAGGGGAACCGCATCGTCGAGAGAAGAAACGAAGATGTATGGAATTATACTACGAATGCTGCCAAATTTCGAAAGCAGAGGTGTGGAAGGTGCCGATTGATGAGGAGATGTTAGAAGGAAGTGAAGAGAGTGATTGCCTGATAGAAGATCCATATAGGGACGATGACGAAGCAGAACAGGAAGAGGACTCACCTGAGGAAGAAAGTTCATCGCAACAGGAAACAGTAAGACTTTATGATGGTCCTTTGGTCCCAATTTCAATAAATTGAGGGTATGAACTGGATTCATTGAGCTACAAGGACAATGGTGCTGGTGCAACTTGCACATATTAACTCGTTTCTATTCTTGATGTGCATTGCAAAAGAGTAAGCAAAGACGAAGAATCGGTCTATCTACCTCTTGGGTACAATCTAACACAAAAGTCATTGTATTATGGTTGCATGCTGTTACACTCGCGTGCTTTAACCTGTGACATTTCCGGCGAAGCACTTGTGTGATGTTCCATCAAATAGGATCGAATTGAAAACTCCGTGTATGCGTTTCCTACATACCCCAGTCCTAAGCTTTTCTTTGGTATATGTCCCACTTCTAAATATGAGGATCGTTATAATGGCTTCCCTTGTTAGAGTAAACAGCCTGCTACCATATATTCACTGCTTTGTTAATGAGTATCTGTCTGCCAAACATACCTCTGAAGAATGTGCAGTTCGTAGGACTAGCGCAGGGCTGAGCTTATAACTGACAGTAGGCTGTTTCGAAATGATAGCCAAGCCGGGCTGGAATTCATGAAACTTTGGTCTGGCTAACCAGGTTCTCAGTAAGAATGACTGGAATAAATATCGACTCCCTAATCATCCACTGTTTTTATCTGATAAGCAAACCACAGGAATCAATGCTTCATTCTAAATCACGGTGACCGGCCTGGTCAGCCAAACGAAATTTTTATGAATCCCAGCCCTGATGGCTAAGGAGCCTAAAACACGATTCAGCCGTTCAGAAACGGCTTCTCGACAATCAACTAGTATCATCCTCCCTCTCGAGTCGTCTTTTCTATAGTGTTGAATGTCGACCGTAAACCCCGCCCGTCGCTAGACTACGAGTGAACCATAAGCACCCTACAGAGCAACGTCTCATTTTCCCCACAATAATTTATGTATAGTTTCGGTTAGCTGAACTTCATACTTTTTTAAAGAACATTAATGTTAGTGAGAAGCCGAACGCGAAATCGCATCCTTTTTAAAGCACTTTTAAGAACGTCCTAAAACTGCTTACCAGTGAATTTTGCCTTTGTCAAACTTGTGTCCTTTTAACTGGCCATGAGATTCCGTCCGATCCCAGAGAGTTTTACCCAAGTTACTCTTTTTCCTTCTACGTAGCTCCTTCTTCAGTCATGGGGCGATTTTTCCCACTCATTCACCACCCACGAATAAACGGCTTACCTACTCACTCGCTTCTTTTCTCAGCCCTTCCTCTCTGAATTCTTTTAAATGTAGACAATTTAAAGGCACAGTCCCACCTGGAAGCGTTTCTGAGATTCTACCATGAGTAGAAGCGCTGGAAGCCGCTGATCACAAAACTGTAGAAATCAGCGGCACAAACTCCCGAAAACCCCGTTTTTCAGAGCATAGAAAATTCGTTTTCTGTATTGGCGAAGGCGTGGTTTCTCACATGTTTCTCATATCCCTCAAATCCCAGCCGAGTGACCTCGCAGTTTGCACGCAGCCCGATGCGGCTTTGACACCCCAAATTGACCACCGTGTTCAGATCAAAGCGGGAAATTTCGTGAAAGCTGTTGTGCAGGCAGAGCATTTTAAAACATTTGATATGAGAAGCCTTTGTTTAATGTTATGCCAGATTTCTAAGCTGCTTGGAAGCGAGTCCGATGCTGTAAAAAGAGAGATCGGTGGTTTCAGGACAAGTACGGAAATGTTTTGATCTAAGCTCAAAAATGGGGTTTTGACAGTTTTTATCGGATATACGTATATCGCTGAATTCAGAATATTACGCTGGTTCTGAATATACCAAAATCTTGAACACCAAAACGAGGTGGGACTGTGCCTTTAACAATAGCTGAAAATTGCAGCAAAGAAGAATTCCCAGTGCAAAAGTGTAAAATAAAACGAGATTTTCTGTGTGACTAGCGCTTCATCAGCTGATCGAGGCAGTACGATCCGTCGTTTCGCAGCCACTAGTGGCTGCGGGACGACTTCGTCCACGATTCGTCGACGATTCGTCGACAATCATCGTACGAGTAGTCGGACCGATATCGGAACGATAAGTGTAAACTACCGTCGTCACCGAGCTCCGATGACGACGACGACGATCGATCGATCGATACGTACTCAACACAGCCCGTCGTCGTCGTCCATCGTTGGACTGTAACAGGACCTATTGTAGAGTTATAGTAAGATTATGGTACATGGATGATGGCCTCGGAATCTCTTCAAATTTGCTAGGAAGAGGCTAGTTGGGACGCTGATTGCAGATATCGCATCAGCGTCTTACCGTAAGCATTGCTATGTACTTGCGGTAGCAGCACTGCAACACTTGCGTGTTCAGCAGGAACAGCAGCGAGGGCAGATAGTTCCCAGTGTGCATTGTAGCTACCATAGTTCTACAGCATTGCGTTATGGTAAGACACTGATGCGATATTTTCAACCAGTCCCAAATAGCCCCTCTCTAGCAAATTTGAAGAGATTCCGAGGCCATCATCCATGTACCA
>KN550274.1:10964-23771 GCA_000797555.1 Oesophagostomum dentatum | reverse complement strand
TAGGAAACTGTAGGTGCCGCTTACCCGAGCGTCTAGTCGTCTTTCCCCGTTTGCCCAGTCCGTTGGATGCAATTTTTCCCAGTGGGTGGGGGAAGCTTACTACATTTTAATTTTTTTAGAAGGCAGAAACTGAACAATAACTAGTAGTTTTTTTTGTTTTATGATTGTCATCTTTAAGCTCAGTTCAGCCGTGTCCTCAGCCTCACTACTGGAGTAGGTAATTGCCAATTACCTCTGCAATTTTTCGCCTTCCTTTGTTTTCACCATCGAAAGTACGATATATAATATAAAAAAGGAAAATACTGCGTTCTGCCTACGCACCCAGTTGTTTGATAGTCTGGATCGTGATTTATTTTGCAGTTAAACCTATTAAAGGTTAAAAATGTAAAAGACCTCTGCAAACTCTTCCAAAATATTGTCAAAAGTTAAGAAAAGCAGTGAAAGAATCTAAAACTGTAAATCTTTGAGAGCTAAGATAGGCTTCACGCATAATTTTGAAGTGTCCGTATATAATATAGATATGCCCTTCTTATACACAAATTTTGCTGCAACACTATGCTGCAGTGTGCAAACTCGTCTTATATAAAACTATGAGTTTTCCTCCAGTTACTCTTACTCAGGAGGTTGAGAAGAATGGTATCACCCCTCTAATGATGGCCTGCGTCCACGGTTCTGATGCCTTGGTTCGACTTCTGCTGTCAGCCGGAGCCGACTGCTCCACCGTGGATAAGCGGAATAACTCAGTCTACCACGCGGCTGCTCTCCATGGACGCGATGATATTCTCCAGCTCCTGATACGTTATGGTAGTCGTCTTGACATATTCTTGGCCACTAGCCAATACCGTAGAGCTGGTTTTATGCATTTCATGAGGCGACACTACGAAGGAGCTGCTGTGGAAAAATAACAAGGAGGGAAAGTCGCCGCTGCAAATGGCAGTCGACCGGAATCATCCGAGCACAGTGGCCATTATACTGCCGCTGAAGCCGGCCAAGGATCCTGATATCGACGCGTAAGCTGCGTCTGATACATTTCTCTAAGAAATTAATAATCTTCTATTTTAGGGACCATAAGTGGCTTCTTCACAAGGCAGCTGAAAAAGGCTACCTTGAAGTAGTTAAGACACTTATTCAGGTGTGTCCTATTTGGCAATTTCTCGCTTTTTAAGGATTTTTGCGTAATTTTCTTCTGGGAGAATTGAATCTTTGCACCTATAGTAAGGAAAAGATGCTGGAATTCTGATCTTAAAAAACGATAGTATCATAGCAATAGACTATGCATTTCCTTCTTTATCGCTGCCTTCATGCTTCGTTACGACATTGACAGACTAAACACTACGAAAGAAATAAAAATGACACAAGTTTCCTTCTGTAGTGAGAACCTAAGAAAATCTATAAAGGCGCACAAAAAAAAAAGCGAAGAAAACCAACAATAGAGTGAAACAGATACATAAGCAACAAATCCCTGAGAAACCGCTGTGGTATTACTTCGACTGGAGCGCGTTTCACGCACCGTCAACTGGCGAGAGTGCTCGTTGAGTGAGATAAAATGGACATAGACCGAATATGGCCAGTAATGCCTTTGCTATGCCTGCAAGTAAGAAGGGCCAAGGGTAGAGCGAAGAAATATTAGGTTGGCCAAAAAGTTTCTGTGAACATTTTCGTTTTCACATATCTTGCTTCTATCGTGAGCCAGGAGCCTGAGCTTCTAGCGTTTATTCAGCAATCTCTCTTCCTACCATGCGCAATTGATAATCCTCATGGATGCTCCTTCACTGCCTAAAACGACAATCAAAATCTAATCTTTGGAAAAGTGGTTCATCTCCATACTTAAGAAAATAAGATTTGAGTAATAAGAGCGGATAGTGAGATATACAAGAACGGCTGAGTATGCGAGGTCTATAAACCACATACTGTCACTAAACTCACTACTGGAACAAAAAATTCCTTTAAAAAAACCTATATGAATGGATGGCTGCTTTTTGTGAGCATTCTTAGTAGTACAGGTATCGCCCTTTTGTGCTATTGACTCTTACTTCGAAAATTCTCTTCAATCGTGAAAAAATTCAAGAAATTCGTGAAAAAGTTGGTATAGAACTTGCCTCTCTTTATCTCTAATTTTATCTCGTTTCGATTTGAAAATCCGTCAGTATTGATATGCTTCTATATCGTCTTAGAATTAGCGTTCATTCTTCCTAGTGCCATTTTCTCCGCGTTGCTGACTGAGGAGAGTTATGACATTTTGAAGAAAAAGTCCACAGAAACTTTCTTGCCAACCTAATAGCTCCCAGCCCATAGAAGCCCTTCTTTACGTTTGTTTCGAACAGCTTTTTTCTGGCACACATTCTGAAGATGCATCTTTGGAGGGGCGAAACTCACCCAAAGCAGGACCTTTTCAGGCATTTCCTACGATTTTATGAAGAAGACTCCTTTGTTTATTAAATTTATGTGTTAGCCCTGGTAAACATTTCACCCTTGTACTAAAGGTATAGTACAAACAGTTAGTGTGATACAATTTTTAACAACTTTAGGACGACAGCAAATGCGTGATTCTGATATTCGGCTTCGTCTTGATGTACTCTACCAGATTATTTTTTCGAATTGGCAAAATCTTTATTTTTGAGCAAGTTATGAGCTTGAGACTGTTTGCGACGGTTTTTTCTAAAAGAAATCATCGCCGCGGTTTTCTCCGACTTTTTACACAAACTGCAAGTGGTAGTGTACTAGGTATGTACTCTACAGCTTGTAAAACTAAATACGCTTTCATCGCCATTACTGCCTTAAAAGGCAATTTACCACCAACATTTGGTTAGTGAGTTTTTTTCCAGCAGGACTTCAGCGAAGGCTTACTCCGTAGCCCGACCATAGTAGCAAACACAAAACCTTCTCAGTTTGTGCAAGGAGCCTTAGCAAATGCGAATTCTTTACTGATAAAAGTTACAAGGTACTAAAACTCGGAAGCCCAAAATACAGGCCACAAATAATTTATATGATTCTTCTTGCGCCCATTTGCCTTCGCAAATGTCAAGCGATATGACCACAACTCCATTACTTTCGTACGGAGCCTTGCAGTCCTGTTGTGCGATATATCGTAGTTTTTATTGGTAGAGAACTCTTAGGTTATAGGGCTTTTTCTCCCAAACTAGCACTTTTATCACCAGCTGCATATCACTATTCGTTTATTTGCTGTAAAGGGTTGTACAGCAGGATTCTACGGAGTATTTTACTAGAAAAATGCAGCAAAGAAATTTCTTTGAACGCTGTTCATAAAAGGGACTTGATCACTTGATCAATACCCAGCTCTTCTAGCAACCGACAGATCTAGTGCGCACTTGAAGTCGGCAATTTCAGCACGGTTACGACGTTCGTCTGAAGAACGGCGAACTGCGGCTTCCACTTCATGTCGCTGCTCAGGCCAACAAAGGCGAAGTCGTGCGGTATCTGTTACAGTTGGCGGTGAGCTGTCTTTTCCATTTCTTACGCTGAGAACATACTACGCCCGAAGTATGGCCGGTTTCATCTCCGGCGACCGGCGTGTGAGGAACAAGTATGTATCGATTGTAGGCGGTCGTCGGTCGAAGGTCGCTGCTACCGACAACCGACGACTGCCTGTTGCTGGTAACCAAAAATGATTGTAATTTCATAAGACAATGCTTTAAAATTGTATTATAGCTACATTGCACATGACAATGTAAACCAAGCACAAGTTACCACAAAAAGGCTGTTACTGCCGTTGATAATGTTCTCACGTGAACACTTGACCAAAGAAGAAACAGGCAACAGGAGGAATTCCCTAGAAGTCTATTTTGTCGTGTAACACGGACTTTTTCGGAGAATTACGGATAAATCTGTTAATGGGAAATTTATAATTACCGACGAACCCGGTCGCGCATAGCAGCGACCGGTCACCGCCGGTCGCTGCTAGGGTGCCATACTAAAAGCTTAGTTTGTTTCCAGCCTTGTCCTCTGCAGATGAGGTTTATCTTTGGACCTGGGAACTTTGCATTTTTTAAAGAACCAAATTTGCCTGGATCTTCTGCTTTTTTGTTTATTTGCTAAGTAGCACCATATTAGATACCATATATATTAATTTTCCTCCATGAAGGCGAATACTTTGACACTTATCTTGCACACCTTCATTAGCAAAAATTTTCCTAGCACTAGAACAATGGGGATAGAACGAAAAGCAAACGTTGCGATGGAAGAGAGAAGAGAAAACGCCCTATCTTACGGCAGTCTCCTTTCTATTAAAAGCAGCGCCCACGTTTAAAAAAAAAGATTTAAGATTCAGGTAGCTTATGAACTTAGGGTGACTGAATAGCCAAGAGCAAAGATGAGAGTGCCTATAGTCACTCGTTGCCAAGAAAACAGCCGAAATGTCAGTGGATCCGGACCGATTACGAAGGATGTGGGACGAGTTTCCTGTGTTTTTGCACACTAGTTAAAGTGTTATCAGTCTGGTATGAGTCGAGTTCTGCGAGCTTTCCACGTCCACCCACTTGACATGATAGGCGACTCCAACAGAAGGCGCGCGACGAAATGGAAAACTCGTCCGCGAAACCGCGTATGAGTCTTCTAGAGCGGTTTTCTCGGTCAGGAATGATTTTTGAGCCGAGAAATTTGAAACTCAACTATTTTCTGAGTGGATGAGCCTTTCGGAGCGATTTTCTCGGTCACCAATGACTTTCGAGCCGAGATTTGAATCCCAACCCTTTTTTGAGCTTCTCTTTCAGAATCCATCGAGAACTCAGGAAACGTTCTGAGCATGAGTGCTGCCCTTAAATCCTTCATAGTTCTGAAGAAGCAGCACCCAGAAGCAAAGCTACCCTGGACGATACTCAGCAGGATCTGACGTTATTTGTCCGAACAACCTACTATAAATATAAGTATATAGATGGACTAATTCGCTGAAAATCTGAAATCAAATTTGCACAGAGAGTGAACGGGAGTCCGGGCCAGTTGTCCTAGAAAAGGCGGCCTGAATTTGTCCCCTTCCCCAACGGAAGACTATCTCTCAGAACGATGCGCGAAAATGGGCAGGAATAAATAGAGGATCGGGCGCCATGAAGAATGAAATCAAACTAGAAAATCGGTTACCGCATTTATGAGTACCTACTACAGTAGGAGAAACTGCTACCGGTATAGGATTACGGTGGAGCGATGTAACGTGTATGGTTCAGAATTGCCAAGAACGCGCGACTTGCGAAGAGTCATTTGACAAGGTCCCGAACAGAAACGGTTTTTACGTGACTAGTGGATGACAGATTTACGAAGCATATGGGATTATTTAAGCGCGACTGCATCGACGAGCAGGACGACTACGGTATGACACCTTTTCTTCGTGCCGTTTCGATGAATGCGCTCGACGCAGTGAAGGTTAGCCTCTTATTACCAGTGCAAAGCAATAGCGGAGCCTACGCTTCTGCCACTATTGACATCCGGAATTTCTAGGTTTTGGTCGAGAACCACACTGATATTCTCTTTACCGACCCTGATGGGCGGTCTGCTGTATATATAGGAGCAAAGTACAATGCTGTTGACGTGCTACTGGTAAGTATAAACTGCTTGTTAATTCAACCTCTGCTTTTTTCTGGGGATGGCTGTATTATTTTTTTTCAGTACCTCATGGATATATACCGTTTACGACAGGCTGACGAAGGCGATTCTTACCCAGACGTGGTAAATTTGCCCGATCACACCCAAGACACACCCATGCATTTGGTGTGCCATACCGGATACATGGAAATGGTCACTGTGAGTACGGTTTTGTAGAGTTAGCCGTGAAGCCCCGGATCTTTTGTGCACTTGCGTACTCACTCTACTGCGATGCGGAGCAACATGACTTGGGATCCATGGCCGCTAGCTGCTGTAAACGCTTTAGTATTGAGGAAGTGGGAGTTTCTGTGACCATGTTCGGGTTTCGATAGTTTGTAAATTCAGTCCTTCACATGTGAGCGTTACCAGCCTTTCGTGCGTGTCTGCCTAGGTTAAGTTCTGCGGCAACTACTATTTCCCTCATCCTTCGTCACTCACTGTTTCACGCTGGCCTTCTCTACTGTTTCGTTTATGTCATCCGTTGATGCTATTGTTGCTGCAAATACAACTCTAATATCTTTAACCAAACCGAACTCATTACAAGTGACTGATGCGTCGCACCAGAAGTGTAGATAGGCGGGAACTGTCTGTGCACATGGATATATACCATGAACGAAATGTCAGCTCTTTTAGCTTCTGCACGAGCATGGAGCCCGTATAGACGTTATGAATGAAGATGAAGAGATTCCATTACATGGTGCAGCAGCCTACGGGCAAACTGCTTGTGGTAAGTTCACCTATAGTCAAGTAATTAAATCAGTGCGGGTTTATAACTGTACGATATCTGTTGGAAAGCTGCGCAGGTTAATCTTCTCTTGTGTGAAAAAGAATTACATCCATGTAGTGAAATCGAGTGGAAAATCCTTACCTGCATCGGAAAACCCCTGAAGCCGATCTGCGATCGCACTAGGAAGAGGTCTCTCCACTTTGTTAGTGAGAGAAGGATGTTATAAATTCTCTCAAAAGAATTCCAGGCTTTCGTTAGAACAGTAGCTTAACTATGATGAGTTAACTGCTCTATCACTAATTTTTGTTCGTGATACTTTGAGCGATTCACGACCTTGCGCCTATTCAGTGTGGATAAATGCTAAGTTGGTATAAAAATCCACTCTTACTAGGTTACTGCATAAATTCGTGCAGTTTTTCAATACGAAAGTTTTCTACCAACGGTGGATATGGAGTAAAATATTATATAGATTTAATGGCTCCTATCCTCTTCTACTAATAGTAAGCAGATTACGAAATCCTTTATTTTACTCATCCACAAAATTTTTTGCAATTCAAGGCTAGGCAGTGTCAAACTAGGGAAACCGTAGTTTCTGCTATTCAGTTAATAGAGTTTTTCACTAGCTAAAACAGCGCAAGTTTTCTCAGCTTCCTGGACGCACGTATGACGACAAAATCCCACGAAATTGAATTCTGCCCTATTTCACAAATTTTGCAATTTCTCGACTTTGGGCTGGTTCAAGGCGGGCATGCCTCCATATCTTATAGCAAAGATTTCATTTGAAAGGCTTGATTTGTCCATACAAGATGGACGTTTATTTTGAGCGAGTTAAGCCGGAATCAGCCTTAACCGAGTTTATTCCGATTTTCCTGCGTGAAGATTTTTCTTTGGAAAATTTCGAAAAATTTCATAATAACCGTGTGCACGCTCACCTCTACTTTTTCTATGAATCCAAAAAATGCTTCAGAAGCGGTTGAAGGTGATATTTTTCTTCTTAGCTCTCAACGAATAGGATGTCGTAAATTCGTCTTTTGTCCGCCTGAACTTTGACACTTCTGTAGTTCGACTACTTTGCTGGTAAGAATTTTTACAGATGGATTTGATCATAAGGGCAAGGATAAATTAAATGGAGCAAGGCGAGGATATTTAATGCTACGTTTTATTTTACACTTATGAGGCTCTATATACTTCGACGTATTCGTCATCCTTCCGATGCACCCTATGTTAAAGGATGAGACCATGATATCGTCGATAGTCATTCGCAGTCATAATTTTGACATGGGTAAAACAATTTCATTGTCAAAAGGATCCCTCGATGTATAAGTAACCCCTAACTAAAGCCTTGAAGGAAAAATGGTTGTCTAAAGTCAAACGGATATGCAACCAATTCACCAACCTAATACAGCCGAAGGCTTAATTTCATGTATGTATATCTTTTCGGGTCTTGCTTCTCTGTTACTAGGCATAGCTCATGTACAAGGAAAATATGAACCATGGAAGTGGAAATAAAAGGGAAAAAAACATTTAGGTTCAGAGAATTAAATAGTTTGAGAAAACCTAGGAAGTGTTTAATTGTTCCGGTAGATGTATACAGATTCAGAGCCGGTTGCAGCATTGCGATGGAGCATCTTTGATGTAATTCTGGCGTATTTTGCCATCTGGTTTCGAACCATGAAGCCTTGTAAAGAAGCGATCTAACATGCTTCAGCCTATGCTTTATTTTCGGAGATGAGCTTCTTCTGTTTATCTTCTAACTCAAGTCATTAATTTCAGTTCGGCAACTGTTAGAGTGGGATAAGCGCCTTGTGATGCACAGGGACGAGAACTCAGAAACTCCACTACATTTTGCCGCTAAGAATGGTAAGAACTTTTGTTTTTCTTTTGCAGGTTTCTTGGGACATCTGTAGCAAAACGCTGGCAATGAACAAATATTTCGGGAAAAATCCTTAACGCATGGTACACCAAGGGGAATGAATAACGTTTATTTCCAGCATAGAGAAAATTTGTGAGGAAAAGCACATGATTACTAAGCACCGGGAAAAACAGCTAGACAATGATGATTTTTAAACAATATAATGCTTGGTAAAAACTCTTGACAAAATATTTCATTACAAGTATTTGAAGAATAAACGGCTTAAAATTCTTATTTACCCAGAGGTAAAGTAAGCAGTATAAATAAATTTTCGAGCTCCCCTCTTCCATAAATGGATTTCAAAATTCTTGGAACCAGCAAGCAGTCGAAAAAGCTTGTAAAGTTTTAAAAAGAGTCAAAATAATTGCATATTTCTACTAGTTTAGATACATATAATCCCAAAAATATCAAAAAAAAAGCTTCAACAACTAAAACTTGAGCTGTATTTGTCTCTAACTCTGACTTTCCAGTTTTCCAGGGGCCTCCTCCCATTCTTCTACCGCAGAAAAAATCCTAGTTCAAAGTCTATTCAAGCCACAGGTCTATTAACCTTTCACGATCTAAAACTGCAACCGTTTTATCCCTCATTTCGTAGTTGCAGGTTACTGTACTAGACAGTGACCCTGACAAAAACTAACAGGACAAGCTCAAATTTGGAAAGCGTTCGAGAAGAAAAATCCTGACATTAGGGATATGATATTGCTTCTTAAGTTGTTTCCTTTTTAAAGAACTAAACTCCATAGCCTTAACCAAACTCCATGCAATACTGAAATATGAATTTCTGTAGGAACGATACTACTCAATGCATATCGTGTATGTAGAATAAGAAAATATGGAACTAATGATCATACTGATCAATCAGTGGCCAGAGCATACCACTGAATCTGATCTACAAAAACGTTTCCACTATCACTGAATGCATGTTGGTTCCTTTCCTTAATCTGGCTGGGATATATGAAGCCACATGTTTAAGTCTAGAGCCAGTTTTCTACTGCAAAATTTCCTTATTAGGTTTTTGGGATTGAATTATTTTCCTATTCAAAAATGGTTCCCTGTTTAATTTTCTTTTCACTTATTATTTCATGCATCCCACCTTTGTTCTAGCTGGGGCATGACCGCCACTGGCGTCGATCTGTCCAGGATTGCATCACCCAGAGAAGGAGGATTAGCCAGTTCGCTCGCAAAAAGAGAATTCCCATAAAGCTCTGTAAGCAAGCCAGAATTTAAGCCTTACTTTAGCATACCCCTCAAGTGAAAAGCCTTTGGCTCAAACGTCCTTTTCTTCCTTGAATGGATTCTTTTCCGGATTAATATTTGTTTAGTAAACTCGCCACATCCACGAGAGTTATCTAGATCAAAATTTATTTCTCATGAGCTTTGGAAGACTAATAAAAATGTTCTTTTCCCAAACATCAGAAAGAGGAAAAACTTGAACCGTGTGAAAGAACTATGTATGTATACAAAAAGAAGTACGGTTTAAGCGGTCTTTGTAGCCTTCTTTCTTCGGTGATATTTCTTTAGCTTCTGGAAATTTGGAAATATCAAGGACTTTTCGTTTATTCATGGGTAAAAAATTTAAGTCGCAACTAGCAACGTGAAGTCTTTCCTCTTCTTACTGGATCTATGGATGTTACGAGTCTTTTATTCTTCTTTTTTTTTGGCATATCTACGTTGATTTTATAATATAAATAAAAAATTCCTGTACCTTATAGCATGAAGAAATCTCCCGTTCTACATGTACCAATATGGAGATGATCTGAAATTCATTTTCGATTTCCTCTAGGTTTTGCTCAAATTCCAACTTCAAGAAAAGGATGTGTTAACAGGCGGTTAGTAAATAAAGCTATATTGCATAACCATGAATTGTACATGAAGAAAATTTGAGCATATGGGAAAGACTTTATTCTTTACTTAGCCGCAAAACAATTTTGTTCAAGTTTGGACTTCTACATTTTGATCCACATTGGACAGAGCAGAGAACTAGTAGGTATTACTGAGTAGTGTGTTGAGAGACAAGCTCAAACTCGCTTATATTTCCGATTTTTTTTCTTAGGTTGACATCTAAATTCTTAAGCATTATGCGAAAGAATTGGATATTTTCTGATAAGTCAAGAAATGATTAGAGCCTGCCATCAGCTCGTGCATTTTTTAAAACTGCAGAAAGCTTTCGCCATTTCGGAACTGTCATCTGTCATTTGTGTCAGCCATTGTCAGTCATTTCGCAACTTCTCCAAACCAAATGACAACGAATTTTTAATATGAGGTAATCCTGAGTATCCCCAGTCTTACTCTAAAAATACGGTGACAAAGATGGCCCTGCATCAACTGCTCGATTTTCAATAAGTTGAGAAGTAAATGTGGAGTTTTTGACGCGGGTGTCTGAAAAGTAATTTTTCCACGGCATTGCCTAAAAACCTGCTCCGGAGAAAGTTTACTGTGTTTCTCGCAAGCAGTGCCATTGCCTGTTCTTGTCACATGAAAGACCACCTGTGAAGGGACAAATGCAAGAAAATATTAAAAAATAAAATTCTCAAAAAAGCTCATGAACTTAGTTGCCATACTAATACTTCTGAGCAGATGCTCAGGCTAACAACTAGCTTGTTAAAAGAAATTCACTGCACAATGCATTTCGATTTTCTCATATTTCATGTTCCTCTTACTGTTGTTCTTCCCATGTTTGCGTTTTCTTGAGCAAACATTAAATGGCTTAAAAATGAATAAATAATATTCTTGCGTATTCATGCAAGTATTCGTGCAAACTTCTTCAGAGGTTCACATAGACTGTGGAGTAGGTTAATACTACCTTTAAAACTTTCTTCAATAATGGAAGAAAAACTCTGAAAAGTAGTGAAATCTCACGTGCAGGTCGTAACTTATTTTTACTTTAAGCTGGTAAATAAGAGTAACTCACTCAGTAATCTAAGACATACAGGAAACCCATTTTGATTACGTATTCCCGGTATTGAAGAAGCAAATATAACGGAACGCCCAGAAGGTGGTATATTTAAGTACGTTCCAGTGCTGATGCGGTAAAATATTTAGCTTTCGAAGTAGCGAGGTTTCCGTTTCGAAACATAAAGGCAAAGAATCGTTTACAAATTTTGCCTTCCACGTGCATCGATCACATAGCTGCAGTTTAAGCCTACTTCTTAGAAAAGCTGTAAACATTCAAGATGTGTGTATATATTATTTTGCGGCACTTCATATTTTGTCCAAGCCTGGGCTTTGCTTTTTCGTTTAAATCACTCTTTAAAACTTTTTCTTTGTATGCTTCTTGGGGACTTTCACAATCAGATTTCATTTTATACTAGGAGGCAGTGCAATTACTAGAGAATACTTACTTTCGAGAACTAGATGAGCTATTATTAGGCTAAATGCTTAGCTTTTCTTAATGTTGGGTGGGCCCGAAATTCTTGCAGGATTTTTTTTCCATCATTTCATATCTTTCGCACATGCAGTGGAATCCAGTGATGGATAGAAAATTACGAAGATACCTTGGGCTCACAACAAAGATCTTCTGAACTGCTTCTGTCCATAAAAAGCGTCAAATGTAAGCTTTATCATCTTATAATAATAATAATAATAATTTATTACGCCGCTTAAGGCAAACGTTAAATAAAACCAAAGAAACAAAACATGAGAATCTTCAACTAGAAAGACACATCAGCAACACAAACATAAAGCCAAAATTGAGCAAATAGAAAAAAACTCATGAGATAAAAATCAGTTACTTAATAAACGCGAAGAAGCCAACCTTCTGAAAGCAGGGAAATTCGAAGGTATATACGAGAGACCAATTCTGAGCAAGCGATAGGTAGTTCCAGCACGACATGTGAAACTGTTACGCCTAATACTTGTTCGAGGGCCAGCAAATGAAATTTTTACCGAGCCGCCTTGTGCAATCTCCTGCTATTCCACACCTCATTGCAATTATATTTTGCTTTAGAAGTTAAAGATTGCCATATTTTGGACAACGTTTATCCAAAAATATATACTTATGTCCAACTCCCCCTACCAGCACGAATTGACTTTTCGGTGATTTTGGATCAGAAGGGGTAATGGGTAATTGTTTGGGGTAATTTGGGTCATTTTGGGTATTTCTGTAAAATGATATGCTATCGTATTTTGGAGTTCTATGAAATGGTCCTGGTCGTGAATGACTGACTTCTGCGCTTCCGACCTCTGCACCCTACTAGGTGATCGTTTCTATTCTGTAAGACTGAAGACCCCAAGGGCAGTGGCAGATGGAGGCAAGATTTTAAGCAAGGCAAATTTCTTCCTACTCATACGGAGTTTTGCTGCGGCTACTCTTTTAGCTGCATGAAAAGTCGAAGATTTGCATGCATCTGTTACTCAATTGCCTATTTTTTTCAACTCAAAACTGTTTAGGTACTAGCAGAATAGGCGTTTTCCCATGAAGTGCTTACAGCATTTCTTCTGTGTTGCAACCACCGGAGCTAAAATATTCTATCTCCATTTAATGGAATGCAGTATTTTTTCTGCAACTCATTAGAATTTGTTAGATGGAAATCACCTAGAACATTCGATGCAGAAAGTACAAGTGCATTTGATGCTC
>KN550270.1:0-14432 GCA_000797555.1 Oesophagostomum dentatum | reverse complement strand
TACCTGAAGAATGCAGCACATGCTCTGCAGGAGTTCACTCCAAAATGGTTACCGTGGCCAGACTCACCGCATACCTGGCACACCTTGTGCATCATACGTGCTTTGTGACCCTATGCTCAAGTCAGATCTGAAATATTTCTGTGGGCACGAGCATGTAGTCGATGGAGCTGCTAATCTAGCGGATGAAGGAACTGTGAAAATGAAATTTCCGCTTCTATTTGAGAACGGCAGCAGATGATGAGTGTGGTTACTGGTGAAGGTATCTTCAATATGTGGATTTGAGGAGATGGTTGCAAGCGTTCATTTGCAAAAGTGCTCCTTTATATCTCGAAAATTCCCTATAAGACAAGTACTGCATTATTTTTTTTTGTCGAACGAAAGCATAAAGGCGAGGGCAGGTGTCCGTTGAGGATAAGAACACAGTGTACAAGTGATCAAACATATGAGCGGTGAAGCGAGACGGAACTTTTCTTCCAGTTGTTTATATACAAGTCGAGGTGCTGGAGAACATGTCAAACTAGGAGAAGGATCTCCCGTTTGGAAAAAATTTCTTGGATCGTAGGGAAACAAGCCAGAAATCGAGTGAATTGGAGAGGGAGGTCAAAAGTGAAGGTTGCGTCTTCAAGTCCCGGAAAGCGAAAGTCTCTAGCTTAGGATGGGAGGAAGTCAAAAAGCGAATCTGAAAAAGTGGCAGCATGAGTAAAGAGAATAGTCAGTTCAGTGAATTTCTCAATTCGTAGAATCTAACATGCCTAATATCTAATACCGCCTTACACTGGAGACACTCACTTTTCAGGTCTTGGAAAGGCACCCTTTTCACTTTTAACCTCTCAGTCAACTCGCTTGATTTGCGGCTTATTTCTCTAAAACTCAAAGAACTTATCACAACTCTGAGATGCTCTTTTTAGTCTCTCAGATTCTGTACGAGCTCTACTGCAAGCACAGGAAAGTCTTGTTGAATTTGTTTTTTTTGAGTTTGACCAAAATTCTCTGTCTTCACTGAAGCACATCTGTGTTTCGCCGAAGTTGAGGGAGTTTTTATCCAAATTTCACCTATTTTTCTGTGAAGATGGGAACTTTTCCCAAGGGCGAAGCTTCATGCTAGTCTAAGAAGTTGTGCTTACTCGATGCCACATTTGGTTTTGCAAGAGCTCTGCTGCAAAATTTCGTCAAACTTGGGTGATGTTTTTTTTAAAGATTTGACTGCAATTTTCGGGCTTCAATGAAGCAAATTTACGTTGCAATGTTTCAAAGGCTGGGAGTCGGGGACTGGAAGCCGGGCGTAGCAGTAAATAGCTCACTTCCTCTTTTAAGGGAGCATGAAGTCCCGTTTTGACTACGCAGGTTTTCCAAACTTTAACTCTCAGCCAATATAACGTAGGGACTTTATGTAGAGTTCGATTCCATATGACAGATGAATCCGGGGAAGAGTTCAGTGAGACATTTTTCAATGAAACATGGAAGTTCCGGTTAAATCTTGAAAAATTTCCGAACTTGGCAAAGTTTTCTAGCGCACACAAAATAGCTGTTGCAGTACAAGTACCAAGTACATTTAGAACAAGCCCCAACCTTCACAGAAAAATTATCTAAAAATTATACCACAGGTGGAATTTACCAAATATTTCCTCAGATTCGAGGGAATTTAAGAATTCGCAGTGGTCAGTGGTGTTCGTGCAAAATCTAGCACGTCTTCGAATAGAGGAGCTTACTGATTAACAGTGGAACCTCATATTTCGATACAGTTGAGGATTGTGTAAGGGACACACGAATCATTTCCGAGGAGGGGGTGTTGTGAGTTCTGGTAATGGTGCATCTTATACGGCTTATCACGGCGGCCCTCCAGTGCACGGCACCTACCGCTCATACCGTCAGTGATCTATACCTCCTCTCGCTCTCTTCGAGATGGATACCTCCGACTTTTCTCATTTTGGTAGTTTTGCTGTGTTCTGTAACGAACCTACTCGTTACTCATGTTTCAGACAGAAATATGGACGCCGCTGGTTTCCACGGTTTTCTACACTACCCTTAAGGCACCCACGCTCAGAACGCTTGCTGAGTTCTCGACGGTCTCTGAGAGAGAAGCTCTGGTGGAGTTTCAAATTTCTCGGCTCAAAAGCATTTCTGACCGAGAAAATCACTCCAAAAGACTCGTCCACGATTTCGCGGACGAGTCTTCCACAACGTCGCGTGCCTTTCATTGGAGTCGCCCACCGCCTTAAGCTCATAGACATGGAAAGCTCGTACAAACGCACTCATACCCTATGGTTATAGCGCCTTAAAGGCAGCACCCACTCTCAGAACACCACCTGAGTTCTAGATGGATTCTGAAAGATGAACTCAAAAATGAGTTAAGGTTCAAATTTCTCAGCTCAGAACTCATTCCTGACCGAGAAATTCGCTCCAGAATACTCGGCCGCGATTTCGTGGACGAGTTTTCCATTTCGTCGCGCTCTTTCTGTTGGAGTCACCTACAGCCTCATTTGCGGGGAGATGGAAGGCTTGGTCACTCTACTCATACCAAATGGTTGTAGCGCTTTAACTACTGTCGAAAATAAAGTGACAAAAGAACTCGTCCCCACATCCTTCATAACTGATCCACCGAGTACCCGACTTTTCGGCTGTTTTCTCCCCAACGAGCAGCTTACCGGTGCTCTCACTTTGGCTTTTAGCTATTCCACGAAATCGTTTGCCACCGAGGTTTCATAAGCTACCTGAATCTCCGAATCTCCAAATCCGTTTTTAGAGTGAGTGCTGCCTTTAAGTAATTTGAGTAGCTTGTTTCTTCAGTTATTTAAAAATACTGTGCCGGAACATCAACGATTAGCTGGCCATAATCTGAGCGACTTCTTACGTCAAGTAGTCTTTCAACTAACACGTTGTTTTCAGTTTTGTGCTTATTTGACCGGTCAATTTCATTCCGAGGCTTAATGCCATTATGGTTTCTGCTTTAGTTGATCTTTAGCGTCTGTGATTCTATGATTTCTTCTTTAAGGGACGATTCTAATGCGTGCTTATGAAACTACGTGTTCATATTCCTAGCTATTTTCCTCTTTTTTTCATCAGTTTGCTTGCAAATTATCATGAAGATGTTGCGATCGGTCAACGAGTACCTGGTCAACTTGAGTGTCCTCTTACGAGGGAATGATATTTAGCGTAATCTGAACGGCACAAACGGTGTATATGGTAAAAATCCCCGCGTCCTCTTTGGTACAAACCCAAAAATCTCCTCCCCTAAACTTCAAAATCGGCGCAGAGTACTTCTGAACAAGCAGTTTCCGAGCTATTTGTTGGACCAAAGCAGTGGATCCATACTTGTTAAAGGTAATTACTACTGTAGAAGGATCTAAGAACACCGTACACGGTTTCTGTCCACATTCTCAAAAGATTTCCTGCTGTTCCGTGCAAAATAACGTTGGAATACGCCATTATAACCACTACAATTGTGAAAAATTCGAAACGCTGTAACTCGTACACACCAGGGTTAGGTGACGAGATTTTTTGGATGTCTACTAAAGACGAAACGGGGATTTTTTACTATATATTCTCTTTGTCGCATACCAAGACAAGTGGAGGTGGGCGGGGTCAGGCTCCCGACTGGGACAGTATCGATTAAAATTATACTCATTCTCGGTGTTTTAACCAATTTGAACACGTACGGCGTCCCGTTGGGTGCCCTGGCCCCATCCACTACTCTTCTTTGTCCGCGATAAAAAGAGTACGTCGTTTGTGCCATTCGAGTTTACGCTGTGCCATTCCCTGGTTAGATGAAGTTACTTGACAAAAGTTCGGACCCGGAAAATTGCCAGGGGAGAAAAAGGTTTCTTCGCAGATATCCTGGAAATCTTCTTGGTTAGCTGCAGCGTAAATTCCGCTAAATTTACTCCTGCTAACAAGGTTGTTAAAATGAATTTTTATTGAAGAAGCTGACTTTTGATAGTCCTCTTCTTTAGAGGCCTGGAACAAAATTCTTTATCTGGACATTTTGCTGTAAGCCCCTACTCTCGCTTTATTAAGATGTTTAGACCTTATCTAAGGGTAAATAGTTGTGAGAAATGATAGAAGCACTAATAAGGGAGCCAGATTTATATGTACAATCTACAGACCTATAGACTCCACACCGATAAGACAAGAAGGGATTCGCTTGCCACTAGGCGTCCACCTCCGTTATTATAATAGGTTTTTTCGTCGAAACTTAAGCAGTAAGCAGCACCTAGTGCTCCGCTCGCGCAGACCCAAATGCAGAAGCTGCTTCGCAGTGGTCACTGGGCACATTCAGCCATGCAAAATCGTTCCATAGAGATATTTGACTTGAAAATATTCGAATATAATTTTGAATAAGGTGTTATGTTGAAAAAATGGAACTTGATAATAAGAAAAATAGTGAAGAGGTTGCAGCTTCTCTCATTTCAAGCAACAACACGTTCAATATGCCTGATAGCTTGCATGCAAAGTAATGAGCAATTAATGAGTTTTGATGATGGCAGAGAACAGTGTTCGAAGCAAAGAGGAGGCAGATATTTGGTAGAGGAGGACAGGCAGCAGTGATACTACAGGCGACTTTGAGGAAGGGTATTCACTACTCTTATACCGTATCTTGTGGAGTTGGTGGCTACTACTCGCTGAACTCGAGAGCTTGGCCAAGGGTGGGCGCATTTACGGTTCTGTAATGATGATGATACATTGCCGCAAAAAAGTCTTCGCGATTTTTGTAGGATACTGTAACGTTACGAAAAGTTATCCGATCACTGTGAAATTTTGATATGTTATGGCCCAGTCCTCCACTTTATGCTGCTACATTAGTGGAAGATTCTATCGCTTTAGCTGTAGAACACGGCCGTTAACGTAAAAATAGGCAATTTCGATCTGTACAGTTTTGACAGGAGTGATCCCAATCGATCGAAATTTTTATAGCGGATTGTCGTTGGGCAGTAAACCACAAAACAATACAAAATTCATTGGGAAAAAAGTTGGGTGAATTATTTGGCTGACCAGAATATAACCACTTTTGACCATCTTCTGCTCCTCTTTCGCCCTGTTTCTGCGCTTCTTCCACGTTTATTATGCAGTAATGCACCGTGGAGGGTGTGCTGCTGAACTACATACATAACACTACTTTTCAACAACTCTGGACAGAAATAATGTTGCTGAGTTGGGCCCTTAATATTTTGCCGACAAGTCGACGAAAACGGATAATGTAAAATGGCGTTCGTAACCACAACTAAGGTTCTAATAAAGGCTTACTAAGCGTACTTTTTTAAAAGACTTGCCTATTAGTGTAAACCAACTACGTACTTCAAAGAAAAACAGTGAAAAGTCTCGATAGAACAAAACGGCATCGAAAACGAAGCAATCGCTCTTTCACTGAAACCGTTTGTTTAGACGTTTGTTTAGCGTAAATTGTGAGTATCCTACCAACTATGATTTCAGGTTAAATGCCAAGTTTTTTCTGTGTTTTTGCGTGTTTTTGTCGCCTTATCATACAATACCGCTCACAATTATTGCAGAAATAAGTTTAGACGGATAAAACCATCGGAAAGCGTCGCACCTTCGTAACTCTGTCAGAAAAGGCGGTTTTAAAATTTTGAAACTAGACTCGAATAGAAGGCGTCGAGTTGAATTCAAAGCTTACCATACTGCCAAACTTTGACGACTTTGGAACCTAATATGGACGGCGTGGAAGTACATGCCACTTTGATGTCAACGTGTTATTTCCCGCCGAACCCGGTCTGAATGGATGCTGAGCAAAATTATCAATTTGAATTTTGCTGTATAACTTTCAATGTACTACATAAATATAGTAGTGGGCGAACCACTTGAACAATTACGTTCTATTTTATAAATATGCATTTTAAAACTTGCAAAAGGACCATTTTCGGAAGAGTTATAGGCATGCGACGGTTTGCAACGTTTTTTCCCGCACAAAAGCGTTATTTTTGCAATAATTGTAAGCGGTATGGTAGTTCTCTAAACGGTTTCTGAACATGAAGGAGAGACATATTCAGAATCAGAAACTTGCGATGTATTATCAGTGTTGATCTTGGAAACCATAGTCTCTTTAGGTATGTCTGTCATTGCAAATTAAGCCAAAATTAGGAGAGGTCAGATATGGGATCTGTACTGTTATCGAAAGAGTAACAGAATACAGCATCTCTAATTATTAGCGAAAGCCTAAGTGACTAGAGACACCGGTACTGGACGATCCCGTATATTTCATAGGAGTTATGTAGAAACGACGAAAAGAGCTTGGAAACGTAAAAATCTGAGCATGTGTGCAAACAAGAAGCGCTATTGGGACTATACAAAGAATAAATGTGAATTTAGGCTACTGGGGGCCAGAAATTTTGTTGTTTTGACCGCAGGACAAAGAAAGATCTAAAAAACTTCTCTGAAAGGTGACGCAAAAACCAGTGCCTGTTGCAAGATAAGAGGCAGGTATGTCGAAGGTGTTCCATCTCTCCCTCGTAAAGAAAGCGGAAACCTCATGGATAATAGCTGCGGTTATAGATTCAATTCAACTTTCGAAATAATAGAGAAGTGAAGCTTCAAAAAAATACCTTTGAGTGCCCAAAGACTTTTGAAGTCACCTAACAGTAAATTTCGAAAAGTGACAAAAACTGAACAAGGCTATGTATTACTCGCCTAAATGACGCAGCGATGCTGATCATCCACTACCGATGAGTTACTGCCAAAATGTCCATAAATTTCCGCTTAACTAGCAGACCCTATTCAAGGATATATACCCTTCACAGATAATGTAGTGCATCCAAGAAAAATATCTCAGTATCCCATGTTTTTGGTCGGTCAGGAAAAGCGCGAATCAGGCAGTGGGACGCAATAATTAGAAGACGGAATCCTTTAGAACTATGTAAATACCTGTAGCAAATCTTTTTGCGGTGGTGCTTTATTCGATGGCAGAAATGATCCAAAGTAGGGATCTGCAGAATATTTTTCTCCATGAATGCTGCCTTGCTCAATGTAACAATTCGTTTCCTTCGGTAAAATTTGCTCTGACAGTTATAGTTTGTTCGCCTTCGTATAGTTCGTTCGTCTGTTGCAGGGTGGTTCGCTACGCGGCCGCCGCGCGCCTGTCTAGAATGGCTGTAGAAACTATAAAGAGGTGAGATTTTTGCGCTCTTTGCCGACATTTTCTTACTTAAAAAAACGTCTCGAACGTAAGAGTGCAGAAAACCCACCTTTTCACTGTTTTTACAGCCATTCTACGGAACCTTGTGACGGCCGCCTAGCGGACGTCCCTGCAAAGAAGGGCGAACAAATCATACCGCACAATCTTGTTCAATTTTGGAGTAATTATTAAAATTATTCTTGAACAGAAGCGGCAGAAAATATGTGGAAGGGAACCAAGCGATTTGAGATAATCGCTTAGTTCCCTACGCACGCCATTTTTAGAGAATTTTCTAATTATAAATTAGTACTACAGTTAGAGAAAAGAAGATGATATTGGAACGGCTGAATAGGCTTCGAGCGTCCTTTTTCCTTGTTTGCTAAAAAGCTAAAAATCCGCTAGTGTGAGAGTACGAGCTGCAGAACATCTTCCTATCGAATCTCTGCTATTTCAAACCCGTTCGGATATATGTAGAGAAAAAGGCACTTCAAAGTAATTCTGTTTATCAGCGCTTTATGTTAGCGTTGTAGTTTGTATTCTGTTATCAACTCGCACAGAGTTCCGTTGCTTGGTTTGACGTCAGCACTAGAGTAAGTTCTACCTTGAAGGAATGTAAAAGCTTCTACCAATGTTTCCGATAGTGATGGGACCACTTAGTAATAGGTACAACTGTGCAAATAGAAACGCAATTCGTTCTCCTTTATGATTCATATCAGCAGCAAAGTGAAAGAGTTTTGGAACGCCGTCGAAAGTGCAACCCTTCTTAAGTGACAAACAGAGTGTGGTTTAGGCATCTAAGTCAGAATGACCATAAATCATAATGCTCAAAGTGCGCAAACATGAATTTATGAGAAAGTTTACATTGCTGTCCGAGTCGGTCTTTGCATGCCAACTATCACTCAGGTGTTCGGCCTCTGCTGAGGAAAACAAAAAAGGATAAGTCGAAAGTTTGAGAAGACTGGGAATTCCATTCCCGCCCAAAACTTTGTCAAATTCGGCAGCATAGCGGATTTTTGTCCAGTCACACTTACTTATTTACACTGTCTCTAGTGGTATTTTTACCATCCATTAGGAATGAAGCAAAAGAAGCTTTGTGGCATTTTTTTACCTTTGACATAGAATTAGTGACTACCTTAAGAGACCAGAGCTCGAGAGGAAAGAAGATTTTTTAGCTCTAAATGAGAAAATGTCAGATACCTCAGTTTGTGCGCGCATGACTTTAACTTTAACGTAGGATTTATAAAATCTACTTTTAAACAAATTTTTATAACTCCTATGGAACACCTGAATTTGGCAATTTCTGCTAAAAGGGAAAACTTCTGCTTTCGCTAGTATATAAATCACATTATATCATTGTACCCATGGTAAATTTCGAAAGTGCTCATTCAGATCATTTATTAGAAAGAAGCATAAGTGGACTTCTTTTAACTGAGCAGGTACCTAAATATAATAATTTGGAGACGGACATGCATTTCGATTATTTCGATTACTATACTGTTTAAAAAATTCATACCCAAAACACAGGCGGGAAGATAACCGAGACTTTTCCGTGCTTTACTATAAGGTCTCAGAATGATACCACTGCTGCCATGAGGATACCATTGCCTTATCAGCCCTTCAAACAAAGACTTCATGCATATTTTGTGGCAGTTCAAAATTTAATTTCCACAGACAGGATCTTCTTCTGTTTGAAGTACTATTACATATAATGGTTATACGTTTAAATCTCTGTAAACAAAGATATTATGAGAATTTGCAGATTTTGAGACCTTCTGGAAAAGTGGCATCGCTTTTTGCATGCTAAGAAGGTTACCTATCAAACCACCTATTCAAAAAATGATACATTCAACAATATGATGACATGTGGTAATTTACAACAAAACGAATAGCAAAACACGTATCTATAAAAAGTCTCGATGCGCTGAGGAAGTATTCGATGCTTTCTTCTGGAAATGCAATAAAATTTTTGTTCAATAAACGAAAACAAACAGAAAGAGGCGAACATGTGAGGGGCATCGTGAGCGCATCCTTGTTTGCTGCGAGAAAAAGATGCACAAGTGGAATAAGATTATGATTTATTGCGAAGTTTCACAAACAAGAACACACCACAGAAAGCACGTGGAGAGCGATAACGAGTTGCGTTGAAATCGCGCCGACACAGCCCCGACACAAACCACAGAAAGCGAGTTCGTTGTCGCAGCTCTGATTCACGGGCTGACATTCGACGAGCGGCCTCGAGAGTTCAAACAGTTCGCCTGAGCTCTCTGACTTTACCAGAAAGCCCAAAAGTCGAGAAGAATTTTTGGCTTCTTTGGTGGATTTTCGGAGTAGTGCCGGAACTTATGATTAGATTATTTCAACTGGTGCAAACCTTGCAGAATAACTTTACTCCTATATGAGTTAGTTTGGCAATCACTCGTACGGAAAAGTTTCTCATAAAGCGCAGCACCAGCTGGAAAAACTTATTTTCAGCTACTAAGTCCCCATAAAAATAGATACTCGATTACGAAGACTGCAAAAGCCCAATAGTACTTCCATTGTGTTCAAAATACCATAGTAATGATGTAATTCAAACATGTTTCGGCGCCCGCTGCAGTGGGGCGCGGTTTAGCATGGGAGCGCGGCGTATTGAACTTCCCTTGGAAACTTAAAAAAAGGGAAAAGGAAATTTGCGGAGATGTAAGGTGTATAAAATGTAGTACTTCACGGAAGATGAGCCCTGCAAAGTAGCATCCTTCGTTCTAGTTCCCCTGCCTTCATTTTCGAAAAAGATGGTGCCAGATGGCTGCGCTTTGGAAAATTTTCGGGTTTTATCCAACAGAACGCTTCTTTTTCTAATACGAAGAGGGAGAAACTAAAACGAAGGCTGTCTTTTCTATGGCATAAACAAGAAAAAGTAATGCATCTATATCAAAAATTGTAAGCAGAAATATTAAATGTAAAACGAGAAAAATGTGCTTTTGTATTGGAGCGCGATAACTACCGCGGCGCGTTAACTGAGGCTCAACTGAACTTTGCGCTGTTCTCTCTTTGGTTTCGACAAGCTCTCTTCTCTACAAGTCCCTGTAATAAGTGAAATCGTCAGTAGTCAATCGAAAAAAATTTCGGCCGTCCTTGTCGGCCGGACTACTACGTCACCGGCTCAGTTCGCGTAGGTTACGAAGTCCTGTTGGATTTTCTTCAACACTAGCTGCGCCCCGGTTTCTCAGCTACTTCACTGGTTCGAAGTCATATTAGTCCTTTTCGTCAGCTTGTTCAGTTGTTGCGAATTATTCTGAAGAAATCAGGTCGTACTGAATAACATGTTTGTTCACCTTGAAAAAAAAACTTGTGGAAGTTTAAACAGTCATCTAAACAGCGTACATGAAATCGCACAGTCATACACTAGACGCTAATCCGGTAGAAGTTCAGATAAAACTAGTGAAGCTCTATCTAAGTTGCGGGAGGTGAGATGTTTATGAAACATGCCTCGAAGCGGCAAAAAGTTGTGAGCTAAGGACAATCTAGTTTGCGAACAGTTTTTTCTTAAGCTAAGAGACAGTGACCTCTTGTTATCAACCAACAATGGATAGATTTCTTCTTGAGAAGAAAACAAGAATTTGGGGCTACTAGGCATACGTTGCCGTTGCCTTTCCCAGTTTGCCGAAAATTAGCGCATGAAGGGCGTTTTTTTCTCCAAGTATTGAGGATGGTGTAGACGTATAAAAAATGCGCATAACTTTCTAGACGGAAGAATACGTCGGATTTGGAGGGCAATTTCAGGTCTAAGATTCAAAACTGCATCAGACCATGTCCATCCCATTGGTAATGGCGCCTTCCATAAAATATCCTTTTCTATCTAAAACTGTACATGTGAAATGCATCCCCACTTGATTTAAAAGCCTTTATGGAGATGGGCACATCCATTTAGTTTTCTGGCTTACTATTGAGCAAACTGTAGAAGAAAATTATTTGCGTGAGTAAGCGGTGGTAAATGGGCCCCTGTGAACACAATATCTTCTCCGTAAAAAATCACATCAGAAACAGATGTTTTGCAAACTTTTTTCTCTTCTTATTTGTTAAGCACAAGGCACAGGTAAAACTGCCCTCAAATACGAATAAAGATTTAAGGTAACAGATTTATTTTGACCGTTAACATAGCCTTACCCGTAACGATGGACATTTCGCTGAGACGTATACAAAAAAGCAAATCCTCAATTTACAATAAAAACAAAGTAACAATTCTGCAGTACGGTCAGGCAATAGATCACAAAATTTTGTTAATAAAAATGTTTATAGTTGCCATTCCTTGCGAACATCGTCGTAGATGACACCTGACACCTTGACGATTTCGGGTGAGGGCTGGCCTGCGTTCTCTGGTGGGTTATACAGACAAGTCTGAAAACAGCAATTACCACAAGAACTCGAAGCAAAAACAGAAGATACTGTGTAAGTATTGCCTTCGAAAATCAGATCGTTCATAATATGACAATAAGAGGCTATGGAGCTCAAAATCCTAATAAAGAGGACTCATTTAAGAGCAACCGAAGCTTTCAACTGAAACCATTTCTTTCGCTTACCTTAATTTTAAAAGAAATGATTTTGCGATTTTTCGACATATTTTTTTCTCGACAGTGCAGGCTTCATGCTTCTTTTTATTCAAACAAATGTGTGAGCTATCCTAGACTGTCTGTGTAACCATAACAAGTAGCGTTAAAAACGCTAGGATTTGGACTTGATTTAAAGATAGCAACCATGGAAAAAAACGAACTTCGAGACTTCTGCATCTTTAGAACAGATCCAGACCCTTTCAAGAAATCTATCCAAAGCCAAAATAAGAAAGCATGAATTTCACAATTCACCTAGAAAACGCCGAAAATGCACTTATCCAAGCTAGGAAAATGGACGAGTTCTCCCGTCAACAGAAAGGGCATCAAGGAGCGGCAATTTCAGAAAACAAACTTCTAGAAGAAGATAATTGTAAAATCAACCAGAACCACTTAGCAAAAATGTCTAGTTGAAATTTTGATGGCAGAAATTAGAAAAATTCGGACGGAAAAACTCGTTCATTTTCGTAAGTTGGACAAACACATTTTCGGCATTTTTTTTCGGTGAATAGTAAATTTTATGCTCACTTATTTTACTTTCGGATAACTCATATAGAAGGTATTCGAAAAATGCAAAAATCTCAAAATTCATTTTCTGTGGGTGCTGCATTTAATTTTCTGCAAGCATTTGAAGTGAGGTTTCTTATCAGTAATTCAGAATCTTCCTATTCTTATGAGTAGCATACGCTAAACTTTGTTTTGGATTTCTCCTTACAAACAGGTCAAGCAAGAAATTCCTTAATACTTTTTACACCTTGGAACAAAAACGAGTAGAAGTTTAATCATGATTTGCATACCTGTACTCCGTCCTTTTGGGTGGGATCTCGTCCTGTTGTAATGGGGGCATATTCTGGAAAGAAGAAACTTTTATTGACAGGATTTACTGTTAATAGAGCAATGTTCTTCAGTTTTTGGTAGTTGTTCAACTGTAAATCACGAAAAACTGTTGAAAAATATCAAAAAGGTAAGTCGCTGTCCTTATTCAGTAGCTGTGCATTGTAAGATAAATGAGGGAAGTCCGCATGGTGTTTTTGGGCATTTTTGAATATGAACATACAGATAAGCTCACGTTTTGTAGACTTCTCCTCCTCGAAGCACACCGTCTTCAACTGCGCGAGAGTAGCTGCAGAAGCTGAGGAGATGAGTCGATTACACGAGCAGTACACAGGAAATCGAAGACAACTGCAAGAATTTTCCCTTGGGTATAACATTCACAATAAGACAAGAGTACGGAGAAACTTAGAAAACTACTACTATCATGCTTACCTGGACAGAAGTGTTAGTATGCTGACGATGTCGTTCAGATAGGAATACACCACATTGAGGCCTTCAGATTCGAGGCTTTCTCGATCGAAGGTCTCCCAGAACGTCAGGACTACCTGGAATTAATATAGGAGTTCTGCAAGAAATGAATTACTTGATGCCTGAACTGCTTATGGATTCGGCCAGGCTAAGAAAAGCAGGGGTCGATTTTTTTCCTTAAAGGCATGGCAAATGATTAGCAAGAAGTTAGTGAAGTTCTCGTTCTTGCTGTCCCTCGAATTTGCAAAGCGCATTAGGCTATCCCACAAAATACTATCAACACAACGAGACAAATAATGTTAGTTCCTCGAATTTTTTAAAATTATTGTTATAGTACATTGAAGAAATCGCAATACCTTCATCGCGACATTTTCGATGAAATGAACTTAAAACTAAAGCTTAGTCAGCCACGTTTCTCATCTCTTTACGATTGTTTACACTGGAAAAAGCAAATGAAAATTTAGAGCACAAACTCAAAAGCGGAAAAAATGCTAAACTTCCGTCCGCCGCTGCCTCGACGCCGGAAAAATCCTCACTAAGAGAAAGATATCGAAACTGCATTCCAGCTCTACAGCACTGCCATAGGAGATTTTTTCGTGCTCCTAAAGGCAGCAAACACGGAAAAAAATCGATTTTGAGATTTTTGAATTTTTTGTACGCTTGCCACAGGGGTTACCCAAAGCCAAAGTTAAAGAGCACAAAAGCTAAAACTCACCGAGCAAATGTCAAAGGCGTGCCATCCCGCTTATCCAAGGTACGGGGTGAATGGACGAGCTTCCAGTGGACTTACATGTGGAAAAAGACGCTCTGGCGTGATTACACCAATAGCGCGTCACTCTACGAAGACCCAACAACAGAACCGGCAGGAATTCTTATTTAGGGCTTCACTTTTGGTGTACTTACACCGAAGCGTAGTTGCTCGACGCGCATGTCCACGGAGAACTCGTCCGCACACCCTCGTAACTTAGACAAACGTGATGTGCACGTTCTCGACGTTTTTTTTCGGTGAGTTTTACCTTTTGTGCTTTCTTGATTTGGCTTTGGGCAACCTGTGTGGCTATGTTACAAAAAATGCAAAAATCTCAAAATCGATTTTTCCATGGGCACTGCCATTAAAAAAGGCTCTATTTTTTCACTTCGTCTAACTGACTCTCATCTTTAATGTTCTCTGCTCTCCTTCTGTAATCTAGGATATTTCATGTGCTTTCGAAGATCATCATGGGAAAAAGCATGGAAAAAAACGGAAATTTGCGACCAACCTAACATGAACTGATGAGCTTTTTATTATCAGATCGCTGAAATATGTAAGAGGACTGAAGTAAAGTTTTTCATATCATTACGTTTTTCTTCACTATCTTGGTGTCGTTGATTATTCCTAGTCAACGACTTTAATAATTGTAATATAAGTATATTATTTTAAT
>KN550269.1:0-10961 GCA_000797555.1 Oesophagostomum dentatum | reverse complement strand
GAAAAGAAAGAAAAACTAACTAAGTTCAAGAAAAACAGTCCAGTCAAAACACGGTTCTCCCTATTTTCGTCATTTCTCTTTCCGTCGTATATACCAGTATAGAGGAAAGTTTTCTCACTCTGTAATGTCATAACACTCAACATGCCACGACATAGATCAGTTCTACTGGGATAGGTGGTGCAACTGTAGTCTTGTTTTGCTGAAATCTGCTGCGCTCACCTCGCTGCACTTATATAAGGTAATGCAAAGTTATGGCAACAAAACAAAAGCTGCGCAAAAACGTAATCAAAGCTGACGGTGAAACTATGGTGTAGATTTTATACTTCAAAACTAACTGAACAAAGAAACCAACAAGCTTCGAAAAAATCTTCATCGGTGCTGATATAGTCGCGGAATCACTTGGGAAAGGCATCGGTCGTGGCGATCAAATAGATTTTTCAGACTCATCACAGATTTTCTGTGGGCGCTTTCTTTAAGGTATTTCAAAATTACAATAAAGTTTGGAGCACGCCTTCGACCACAGAAAGCTCCATACGAAGTAGTCAAGCGAATCAAGATCTGGAGGTGTGACGGTTGAAACCGCCAAATTTCGGAGAATTTTGCTGAAACCAGATCTGCGTTTTTTTTGTGAGCCGGACCTCCAGAAACAGGCCTACCGCGTTCAGAATGGTCATCATAGCTACCCAGCATACAAAACCTCCTGATGGTAGTATATGGTAGCAGAAACAAGCTTCCTGGACATGTTTAGATGTGGAGAAATGCAGATCGCTGGAAAACCTTCAAAATACTTCATTTTAAAACTGTCGCTATTTTGTGTAAAATATAAAGAACCGCTGTTAATTAACAAATTAAAATGAAGAAGTGCGAAAAAGAATGCAAGGTACTTCCTAACAATAAAAAATATCTCGACCTCAGCTTGTTCATATAATTTTGCTGCACCCAGTATATATATATCATAATTTTGCTGCACCCAGATATATATATATATCATGCGAAACCCAGGAGTACAAGGAGCTCCTTGAAAGCGTATCTAATTCTTTCAATGTTATGGGCATTTAACTTATTGATACTTAGAGTGAGAGTTGTTTGCAAAACATTACACAACAAAAGAGCACCTTTTCCGTTCTGAAGGAGTAGTGTCTCGGATCTCTTTTTTAGAGAAACAGTATAAATGCTAAAAACTGCTTACTACTTATTTACACAGTTGAAATCACTACTTCCATGATTATGACCCAGGTTCTAAAACCCATTCTGAAAGAGCTTCCTTCAGTTCCACATAGACTCTTGCTTGCTGTTCTGAGGGCGATACATTTGACAGTAAATCATGTATAACTAACCATTTCCCTGCATAGCTTTTGCTTATCTGTTCTTTTTCCTGAAAATTGCTGAAACGTTTTCTTAGAAATATAAATGCCGGAGGAATGTGTTTGATTAGCAAGTTCCTTGACTAAAATGGTTGTACGGTGATACATTCAACAAGAATTGAAGGATTTGTGTTTTTCCTGGCCATGCTCAAACCCAATACAGTTTACTGCTGCAGTCTGATGCTGAGTTGGTGGCAAAAACAAATAACTGCGAGATAACCGAACGGATAAGTCAAAAGACAATGAAGCAAGCAAGATAAGAGCTTGGCAAGTTCGAGACCAGTAGCCAACGACAACTTTTATAGGGTTCGAACACAGTATGGTGACGACATTAGTTTGATAGATCGAGTTGCGATATGAACCTTTTGACAAGTCGCTTCGTTACTTTCGAGTTATGATGTGAACTCCTTGACAACCCGTTTCGTTACTTTCATTTGCCCATATGCTGATAGTCTGGGGGCAGTACTAAACCCGAGATCCGTTTGCCGGTCCAGTAAACGGTACCTTTTGTCATATTTATTCATTTACTTATTTTATTTTATTTTATTTAATCGGCAGCAGTTTGCAAATAAGTGATCGATGAATAATATCAGCGGAAGATCAGGTCGTTCTCCATCTTGGGAAGGTGAGTTGTCCCCTAACGTTCATTAGGACCCTGGGCGAACGGGTAGGAGGGACCTCCAGCAAGAGGGCTCACCGGACCTTTGCTATCCTAGACCGATTAAGCACCAACACTTGAAGAATAAAAATTCAAAAATGAATAAGGTTGCGATAGTCAGTACACTTGTCGATTCACCAAGAAAATCCTTTAAAAAAACGAATGAGAAATAACTCTGAAAAGATAATCTACAAATTTGCATGAGCAGTGGAAGGCTTTTTGACGTGAAGACTGGGAGCCGGCAAAACCAGCTTACCGAAATAATCTCTGAAATCATAGAAACATTAAAAAATCTTATTGTAACTTTGGAGAGACGAAATGAAAAGCTGAAATAGAGAATTGTTCACGCTTCGTCAATCAATAATTGCTCAAGATCACAATTTAACAAGTTCGTTTTCAATGTTTTGCTATTTTTAGCTTTCCAAAAATCTTTCGGTAGGAACTGGCTACGCGGCAGAATATAGAGTTGAACATGAATCCGTAACCTTTACGCATTATCCTAGGATAATGAATATCGAAAACACCTCTTCTTTCGCTGGCTGGCCTTAATACATAGCATTTACTAGGCATGAGCCTAGTTTCCTTACGCAAGAATCAAAAGCAAAATATCAAACCGAATAATATGCGCTTGTGTTCAATGGTTTTAAACACTATTTTCTGAGGCATTCATTGTAGTTGGGAATGCTCCCATATGCCATAACGGCAAAAGAAAGCAGCGAAAGGGGTTGTCAAGAGGTCCGCATTCCCTTTCGATTTGCCAAACCAATATCGTCACCAGTGCGGTAGTTGAACAACAAAAAAATCCGTTGTTCACTAGTTTCGAACTTGTGAGGATCTAGTTTTGCTTGCTTCGTAGTCTCCTGACTTATCCACTCGGCCAGTCCCGCGTATATCACGGCTATTTATTTTGCTTATAACTCAACACATCACTACATCCGTAATTTGAAATGCCAATAAGTTCGCCAGGAAAAACACTAACTAAAACCTTTATCCAGTCAAATGTATCCCACACAAGCATTTTAGTAAGGAGATCGCACAATTTCAAAACTCGTACAAAACAACATCGATTTTCTTATCACTGTCATCATCGCCAGAAGAATGCTTCGCTAAAACGCTTAAGCTTATTGTTCATTCCTCGTTTAATTCAACAGAGAGCCATGAGGCAACGAGTAGGGTGTGAAATACTGGGTCAGGTCGATTTTAAAACACCGGAACTTGGTGCAAATTTTAGCCTGATGAGATTTTGGCATGAAATGGAGGAAAGCGGTACGCTGAATATGATTGTCACAGTCGGACAGCTCGATTCTGCCTGCCAATGCTGAAAACATCATCAACACAACAAAAACAACATGCGGAAAAACAAAATGCGCTGGAGAAGCCCTCGTTTTATTATTATAGCAGTATTCCAGAGGTTTGCTCTTTCATTTTATAACAAAACTGAGCCATCGCAGTTTATCCTAAAGCTTCGTTTAAACGTGCGTTTCAGTGGTCAAAAGAGGAGGCTCAGGAAAGCACTGAACAATGTCCAGTATCCTCAGTTTTGGTACAGAATGAAACAGCAAAGCTTCCTAAGTACAAGTACTACAGCAGTCCTGCTAAATGTTGCCTAGGTGTGCTGTAAAAGGAGGGCTGCCTTAGCACATCTTGCGCGTTTTTGTCAGATAAAATGTCGCTTTTCAGCGTTCACAGGCAGAATTGAACGGCGCCACTTCCACAGTCGCACTCTCGTCGTCTTATTTCATTTCCCACAAAACCGAAGATTTCCGCATATGCGATCTTCCGGAATACGACAATATCAACATTTCCAATAGCATCCCACAACTATCTAAAGATTTTGTGATACAGCTGTTAATTTTAAAGATATGGGAGCATTGAAAAGAAATAAGTATGTCCATGTCCATGACATATGAGTATTCCAAAATATTGCACCCTCGCAAAAATCCTCCAGGAATCTCATCTCATAAGATTTTCAACTTTTGCCTTAACAGAGAACAATGTGCCCTATCTGAAAAGGAGATGACCGTAACAAAATCATCGTCTGAATATGCAGTAATTGTAGCTGAATGACAAGTGAAAAGTGTTGTGCTCCTCTAACTATAAAGCAATCCAGGTTGTAATACAAAAGTGCATAGTTTTTTTTGTAACAGAAAATTGCAATACTTTTTTTTCCAAAACAAGTACTTTTTACTTTTTCCAAATAAGACAGCAGTTTATAGTACTACGCTGAAGGTTACGTCATATACAGCATCTGAACCGTAAATCTAAAGACCTAGAGAAAAAGCCTTCGACCATTTAGTTATTTGAAGAACTGTTAATATTTCTTAAGCGGAAAATCCCCTCAGAATTACATATTCCGTTAATCTTCTCCTTTGCAGAATATCTGATCTTGGTTCATCATAGGTAGCCGCACTAAGATTCCTAATCAATGTTTTTTTTTCAGCAATACCAATATTACAAATGTCGCCAAAGGTCTTCCACAGTTCGGTTTTTTTCTCAGTAGATAACGCCAGCTAGAAACGTTCCAAACATAAAGTAGAATGAACTTATATGAAATTATGTAACATACTAGTATGAATGATGCTCGTTAGATGACACTCGTGACATTAGGTTACATACATTAGGTTAAGTGAAAAGTTACCGTTGACATCACATGCATTTAAAAAAGTATTTTGTAGATACGGAGGGAACTAGATTTATTTGAAAAGCACTGGACAACGACTATATACTGATACGTTTCCTGCTAAGAAGTTTGTGGTAGCTTAGGAGGAATGCAGTTTAAAGAAATTTTTCCAAACCCGCAGAGAATTAATTCTGCACAATTCTTCTTTGTTTTGGCTGATTTTTTTTTGTTGCATTGCTTAAAACGATAGAGGGTCGTGCCCAGACTTTGTAAGCATCAGAATGCGCAGCTGTTATGATTAGTACGAAATGGCACTAAGCTACACACAAAATACCTACTTTGCTCATTTTTTCCGCCACTGCAAACAATACTTATAAACGAAAGTTAGCCATGATATAGATAGAGTCGGAGCGCCTTCTTCAGTAAAACAGTACTGTGTCGTCTCGAGAGAAGCGATAAATAAAAAGTCGATTTTTGGCTAATGGGGAAAACTTTCTTCCAAGTCAGCTTGCTCTGATGCCGTCCTTAAATTTCATGATTGCGCACCTTTTACCTTTTGTAATTCCCAGGTTAGATCTTACCAATAACCACCAAAGTCATTTTTTTCTAAAAGAAATACTTGATTAGAAGCGGGCAAAGTTCATGGTGTCAAGCCCTTCGATATGCTAGTGGATGGTGCAACAAAAATACCTCGAATGTGGGAAATTCAGGGTAATACGGGCTGAACAAGGTGAGACTGCCAAGCGTTAAGCTCCACACCGCAATTAAACCAGCGACCGCTGTTGATTGTGGAATTTCTCTGTTGAACAATCGTATAAATTTCCCCTTTTCCGCTAAAAAAGCTTATATAGCTTCGCTCTATCCGAAAGAGAGGTAACATACAAAAAAGTGGTACGACACATATATGTCATGGGAAATGTTGGAAACAGCTGATGCAGCTGTCTCTTCACTACATCCCAATCGCGATACTACAACCGCATTTGAAGCGTCGCGATCGAAGTCTGGTGAGGAGACAGTAACACTATGTGGAGTCAGATGGGGCTACAGATTAGGCTACAGATTAGAGCGGCTATAGTGCTATGAAGGAATTGATTATGAGTACTAACGATACTGATAACGATGCGCAGGGGCCTATGGAGACGACAGAAGGCTGATTATAATGCACAGGTGGAGATTCGCAAGATGGCCTGAACAACTAGGTCTACAGATATCTGCAAGAATTTCGGTGACATGCGTACATAGCTCGTGCGGTGTAGTGATAGCAATTGAAGCTTGAGATGAAACCCCTTGCGAAAAATAATGGTTGCCCTAGAGTAGCTTCCACAGCCTTCTCCTGAGTGTTACTTGGCTGTTGTGGAAGAGCTACAAGCTCACACGCAGCGAAAACGCATCACTATTGCTTTTATTTCAATTTCACTCGAAAACTGAAAAGAAAGAAATTTTTCGGGTCAATTTCTATAGCTCTTGCGGGAATGTGCAGCATTCAGTAATTTGACGTCCTTGTCTGTTCGAGTATATGGAAACAATGCAATAAAGCATAAACTAATGGTAAGTATCAACTATCGCCATGATATATCTTTAAAAAACATATTTACTACGCGTAAAATCTGCAGAGGAAGAACATGCTCGCCGTGGAACCAGCATTAAAAACAAGCGCTTCCAGGCTATTTTAAATACTCTTGTTTTTTTAAAGAAACACAGCAAAAGTTGGAAGTTTCCAAGTTGTCAGGAGTAACGCACGTGTGATTTCGCGTCGAGGACGCACCATAACTCCCCGAAGTAAGCAATATATTTTCCTTACTTAAAAATTTATGTGCTTCGCAGCCCCTGCATCATTCCCTGTCTGATTCTGTACAGAATAATATGAATATTAATACAGCTGTTTTTCAAACGAAGCTGAAAATTCGAGAAGAGCCAGATGCCCCGTTCTCTCATCGTTACGAAGTGTACGTGTATTTGCGCAACGCGTCAGACGATTATGAGTAACGACCGGGTAGTCAGCTCCACTGCATTTTCGCGCTTCACACTTGTAGAAATTTGTGAATATGATATGGCACTCTGCTCATAGGCGAATTTTCTATTGCGCCGACAAATGCGGCATACGCACTTTCCCTGGATTCCAGAAGTCGCAAACATTCATCAAATCTTCCAGGTATCTAGTGCAGCACTGAATAAAATTGCATTGTTGTTCTTTTTCCTCCTCCATTAGCAGCCATAGTGACGCCTGCGGAGTACTGCGTCGAAGATTTTTTGAAAAAAATCGAAATAACGCGAGTATGGTGCAGCCGCGAGCCTGCACTTCAGAAAATTTCTTATTACTAGATGAAGTGAAAGACCTATAAGAACGACAACACTAATAGAACAACAGAAGTAGCTAGAAGCCTATATATCAGTCCTTTTTTTTTATTTTACAGCCGCTTGTTCCCTGCGATGCAATTATATTCGTCCCCCAAATTACACCCTTACAGTGAACGTCGCCCTTTCAGATCAGTAAACAGTAAAAGTGTAGATAGATGTTCTTTATCTATCCAACCCTATATAACCTAGGTGTCCGTAGTGGAAAGTGGTATGCAGCAGTTAGGCGTGGGTGGAGGCAGACGAAAATGTGCAAAATGTCGAGCTCTGCCCGGAAAAAAAGCGCGGAATAGCAAGGGAGATACACATGTGACCGGTAAAAGTCTCACAAATATAGAAAGAAAAGCAAAAGTGGAACGTAGAACAACAGGTGAAACTCCAACTACTGCAGGCTGTAAATGTGCACTGTTTCCACAGCTGCAAAGTAGCTCTCGAATTGACTTGTGGCATCTCAGTAACTTATGTGTAAGAAGATCTAGTGCGTCGATCCCTGTCAATAAACCACCGAAACCTCTTCGAATAATGATGCGATCAAAAATAAAATAGATCGCTAATTCTCCTCAGTGCAAAATTTTATGTGGAAATAGAATTTGTACCTCCCAGTAATATTGTGCAGAAGTAGTAAAATGTTCTTCCTCAGGTAAGAACTGCGAAATCGGGCTTGAATTTGAGTTCGCCAGTTGTACTTCAGAAGACACTTATCAGACGCTCTATAGGTGGTCCTAAGACATCCGTCTATACGTACGCTCAATGAACATGGAGAACGAACTCGAACTAACTGGTCAAAAGAAATGCAGCACCTTCGAATCTAGAACTCCGTACCCATTCGTTCGATGCGGCCGTTTTCCCAGCACTCTATTACGCAACTGACACTTGGGCTGACACTGTCACCACATCAGGGAACTTGCGACTACGCGCAGCGTAGTTGAGAGGTGTCTTCTGAAGTCCAACCGACGAATTTAACATGAGGCCGGACCTAGCAGTTCTCGTCTCAGTAAGGTGTACCCCTTCGTGACTAAAGGAATACGTATAGAAGGCAAAATACCGATAAGCCCGTCATATCGTAAGAGGGATTGATGACAGATGGACAAAAGAACGTTGGAGCGGATAAAACGACCTTGAAGAAAAGCTCCAAGGCAATGATCGAACGCTTTAGTGTAGCAGATAGACCGATTGAAAAATCAGCTGGGTACGGCTCAACGAAACAGAAGTGGATATTGTGGACGACTCTAACCGCATGCTCTACAATCACGGATGACGTCAGTGAAAGGTTGAAACGAAAGGAAGGGATGCTGGAGCCTACACGACTCGTGAAGACAGTTCTTCTAAGCACCTAGGTAAGTAAGCGAATAATGGAATGCCTTCCATTAGTAGAAGCCTAATTCTATGTTGCGCTGTTTACCCTGCTCTTGGCAGTCCTAAAATTCTACATACAACGCGTTTTGAGGCGGAAAACACAAACAAGAAACACGTTAGTGAGCAATAAAGACACAATAAAAAGCGTATAAAACAATATGCATCACGAAAAACAAGCAAATTTCTCTTTGAGATATGATACTTACAGTTGGTGGAAAACTTGGTAAGAAACAGACCTTACCGCTGCTTAATAAACTGCAGAATGTGGTCTACAAAAGTAGTGATGTGTAATATATGCGGAGCTACGTCTCAGAAAAACTAGCACTCTCTAGCTTTTACGCTTTATTTATGCATTTGAAGAGGACCAGCTCCATCGGATAAGAAATAAACTAATAATAAGTAACGTGAGGTCTAAGGTTCATAATAGTCGCTAAGAACATTTAAAAGGTATCCGGAAAGCTCCAAGCACAACACAATGAAGCCATTCTACCACTGCAGCATGTATAGATAAAACAGAAACTAAACAAATGATGCAATACATGCTTTTGCTCAAAGCTAATGTTCCTTACAGAACTATAGGCATATTATGAAAACTTCAAATAGAACAGCGCCATCGTTCTTCCATTTCAGATGGACTATTTACTGCATCAAGAAGAAAGTGTCACAAATAATTTAAGCCGCAACCTGTTGGTCTTCCACGTTTGAACACAAAAGAGAATAATGTAAGTAGAATAAGAAGTTACGTAAATAGCATACGCAGTGACAAATACTATCCCTGAAATAACAACCTACCAATGATAGAACAACTATAAGTAAACAAACCTGAACGCAGTGGCAAATAAACCAGGATCCACAACAAAAGCAACTCGGAAATCGTCTACTCGGTAATACAAGCTACGTAGTTAATGTCAATGTAGCTCCCCAAAAAACCGGCAATCTGAAACTTCTATATCAAAGTTAAATTCTTACTCTTTATTGTGCACGCTCATGAAGGGAACTTCTATCGCCTAACATTTAAACGCAGCACCCACTCTGAAAACGGATTTCGAGGTTCAGGTAATTCATGAAGCCTCGGCGGCTGAATAGCCAAAAGCCAAAGTGAGAGCACCGGTAAGCTGCTTGTTGGGGAGAAAACGGCGGAAACGCCGGGTACTCGGTGGACTAGTTATGAAGGATGCGGGGACGAGTGGTCCTGCCACCTTTATCCCATACTAGTTAGAGCACTACAACCATTTAATATGAGTAGAGTTGTGCAAGCTTTCTATGCACTCGCAATTGAGGCGGTAGGCGACTCCAACAGAAAGAGCGCGATGAAATGGAAAACTCGTCCATAGAACCGCGGACGAGTCTTCTGGAGCGGATCTCTCGGTCAGGAATGAGTTCTGAGCCGAGAAATTTGAACCTTAACCCATTTCTGAGTTTGTCTTTCGGAATTCAGCGAGGAGTCAGAAGGCGTTCTTAGCGTGGATGCTGCCTTTAAACCAAATATGGTTCTAAGCCTGGAATTTGAACTCTTGTGACACTTGTGATCAAACAGTCGCCCAGCTAACGTATCAGTTCATCACATCTAGATGTCAGCAAGGCTTGATGTCTTTATTATGCGCGAATGATGGAGTGAAACCGAGCGGACGAATAACACTGATATTCTCACCTTGTGCTAAACCTTGTGCTGATCGAGCTATGATATCCATGCTTTCAGGAACGGTATAGGACCTCTAGTTATACGTCACTGCTCCCTTTGCTATCCATCCTACTTACTAATAGAATCAGCGGAAAAGTCCAATATTTTCCAGGCAATTTTTGAGCTGCAATATTGCCTTCAACATCAAGTCGGTTATCTCGAAATCAGTTCATCACAGTCACTCTTCCTAGGTTCCTAAACTATTCACTGCGTTTTCGCACCTAATACTAGCCAAGCATTCACAGAACTCACAGCAAACCTACCTACATCATGAATGCAGGTGTAGAACAAGTCAAGCATTCAAACTTGCAAACAAATCGCTATCGCCCAGTATATGAGTTTAGCACAAAGACAAAGAACACTTCTTCATTATTCACGCTGTGTCGAAGAGTGGTCATGAGCTAGTTTGCATTTTATGTTATCTTTATAAATTTCCACCGAGACAACATTTGCAGTATGCGCCAGTAGCAGAAACCAAAAAGTTCTGTTCATGACCTAGCCGTAAGCACCCATCAAGATGATTTCGTGCTTATATTGGAACAAACAACTACCACTTTTTAGAAAGTCTTCTGCTGAATAACTAATTTTTCAATGTGTTTCTTGTAACTACAACGACTCCTAGATTTTAAGCTTGCGAAAACATGTTGTTGACGTTTCAAAGCCATAACTGAACAAAATTTGCGTATTTGTTTACCTCGTTACGACATACTTTATGCGTATTTTCCCATTTATGAGCACCAGCGCACCGTATACGTAAGTAAACAATCGTACCGCAATTTCTCCTTTTGAAGACATTTATTCATGCTGCTGCTCTAACAAACTAGAAAGTTCCGTCGTTTTGAGTCTGACAATGTAAAAAGAATTATTATGCAATGGCAGCAAAAAACCGAAGATCCTGATAACACACGTCCTTTCACCTTGCTTTAG
>KN550267.1:34563-48533 GCA_000797555.1 Oesophagostomum dentatum | reverse complement strand
TACGACAGGAAAATACAAAAACGACCACCGTAATTTGACAGTAGTGCCTTACTGTGCAAAGCTAATATGATATTCGTGATCAGCACCTCAAATAGCCCCGCTGTGTATGGTTAGAGCCAAATCTGTGACTTTGACTTTGTGAGTAAACTTGACCTTACCCAAGGTAAACGGGGTTACTATGCAGAATGAATGTCATTTTCGGACTCGTGGGGTCGGATTACCCCTTTAGGCAAGTTTTCAGGCAAATCCGAGATTTTGAAATTTTGTGGTGTGTATTGTGGAATGCTAGTGCCGCTTTGAAGACTAATTAACAGTAGATAAACGAGAACTCTTTTCTCTCGAAAGCCTAATTTTTTGGATACTCTTCGCAGACTGCTTGCAATTGAGCGCACCATAGTAGTGCTAGCTAAATAATTAAGTTAATAGGTACTAAATAAATAAGTGAAGAACTGGTATAAGCGTCTCGTTGTCTCAACTGCACGACTCACAGTACCGTACTGCTCGACACTTTAACTCTGTGAAGTGAAATAAGAAATAGGCAAGAACAGCAGTGCCATCTCCGACACAGGTGTTCGCGTGGAAATTCTATTCAAATGATGTTTAACGGATGCCCGCATGATTACTATATCGGAACCATCTTATCTTCACTTTTAACAGACCTTTTTCTCCTAATGATTTTCGTCAGACTGACTCGTTCTGCTGAAATAAGTGAAGGGTTTATAAAAATGAAAACATCGTGCCTTCTTCAATGTAGAATAATATAAAACTTGTGCTGGTGTTTCTGCGACAGTCTGTTGGAGAAGAATTTCGTATGTAGATAGGAGTGAAATTTTGGTGTAGTGAAGAATTCCAAGGATCAGAAGCACGTTTATACTAATGACCTCGCCGCTCTCATTGTCAGATCAAAACGTAACTGCATTTAACCTTTATATGGTAGCAAAGATACAAACAAGTTTATACTCGAGAGGGTAGTCCAATATCTTCTCGTAACCGCAACCGTAAGATGTGATGTTTTGCTGAAATATAACAGGGGACCCGATTACGAAGTTACCCAAGTGAGATAAGTGTATGCCTTACCTTGTTTAGATTATTACTCCAGCTCTTTACAGCCATCATGAACCCATACTCCTTCGTAAACCAGCTAAAACCGATGCTGAAATATTTTGCTTGTCATCAAAGCAGTTCTTAAATTTGCTAGTCTAAATGTTCTACCTACTCGTATTCTTCTACAAAGAGATGCTTGTTTTGACTGACTAGAGGATCAGACTGGTTCAAGGTAGGATCGTCTACGTACCGAGAAGCCAAGCGCTCGAGGCCGAAGTGGTAATCCTGGAAAAGCGAGCTAAAAAGGCCTCTATGGACAAGGTTAATTTCAGAAAGCGCAACCTAGAGAGCACTTGTCTAACTAACCATTGCGGGTTGGCCAGGTTTCTTGGGTACATATTTGTCCATAAGTCCTATTACTAACTGCCGATCTTCATTGCTGAGCCTTTCATTTTCTTCAGTGAGTGCACTTTTAGTAATGATCAGAAGGCAGAGAACCTAAACTGAATATCTTGCGCTGAGCACATGTAATGAATACTGTGATTTATCTCATCTAACTCACCAGAAGGACTCCGTAGGACATGGTGCAGCTATAGTGAGGATCTGGCTGTTGCACTCTGGGGCTGTTTTATAACAGTCGGATTAATTGTGATAGAGGTCCTATTGCTCTATAGTTGGCACCACACGCATTTAGTCTACTCGTACTTTTCAAATGTTAGGCATCGGTAGTAGTACACAAAGTTATGAAAGTAGCTATAGATTGTACTTCTCATTTTTTAAAAATTTTTGGGAGATTTGTGACCTAGACATTCTGCCAAGGTTATACTTTGGGTAATATGAATTATTGATATTTCGCTTGCTTATCATGAACTAGTGTATTTGTAGGTATCTGCACTAAGCCAAAGCTTCTTCATGATCAGTCAGCTACGTATGAGCAACGTCGTACCAAAATTTTCGGCTTCATCCGATTTTGTTGGCATTTTCCGTGAGTAAGCCAATAAAGGATAAAGGATCGTACATTTCAAATGCAGTCTGCCGCTCCTTCTCACTATGCAACTTGAACGGAACTTTGGAGAGAGCTACTCGCGGACTGGAGACGCAACTGTGCTTGAATTTACAAGTGCTCATATTTTTTTGTCGATAGCCACGCAGACACTGATGCGGGGATTGAACGGATCGTACATATATGTGCTCTACGATAACTTTTACAGGAATAACATAAAATCCAGTCTGTTGCACTATTATTAGTGAAGAAGAGCAGATGAGATTTATTCGCGTTCCCTAAAAGTCTTATCACTAATTCAAGACGTCTGAGAAGCGCATTACTGTAACGATAAGGTGAGTAAAGATGCAACGGTTATAAACGATTGCTTAGTTTCAGTCAGCTTTAGGCATTTCGTGCAAGTGATAAGACCTTTGCGGATTCTCATTTGACCCTTGCTTCCATGTTGTGACGAACGCGATTAGACCAAAATACTGGCCTAATAAAGCTCATATCATTCTTGTCGAATGCTTGATCAGCTAAAAAGCGCTGCTCTATGTCAATTTCGTCTAAAATGGGGGTATTTACCCTCTGCAACAGTCTGTCGCCCTATCTTGGCATGGTTCATTTTACCTGAAAAGTCGCCTTGAAACTAAACAAAATTCATAAATATATGGAGTTTTTACATTTTTTACGGCTGAATCTGAAATAATGTAAAAAGCTCACAAACCTTGAGTCTCTTGAAAGTTTGTTTAGAGTGAAATATATTCATATGGTCAGGGAGGTATTTTAGCCAAATTAGAGGTCTTGCCATGGGCCAGAGATTGGCTCCTGTGCTTGCCATCTCATTTATGAGTAGAATCGAAAAACCTCTTTTGGAGTGTCGTCCTTTGCTTTATTGTAGGTATATCGACGATTGCTTCATAGTGTGTGCAATGCAAGCAGAAATCGATAAATGTTTTGAGCTACTAAACGGGCAAAATGAGTACATAAACCTTACCAGGGAAAGTCCTACCGGAGGCTGGATACCGTTTCTAAATGTTCAAGTGAAAAGGGCCAGTGACTCATTTGTTACAAAATGGTATCGTAAGGCAACTAACAAAAACATACTCATTCATTTCCTCTCTGCCCATCTAATACGTATGAAAAAAAGCTGTTGTTCGTAATACACTCCATGTAGCTTCATCTGTCTGTAGCAAAACTGAAGAAAGAAATGAGTCGTTTTATCCTTAGCAAAGGATGTGATGAAATCAAGCGGGTACACAATCCAATTCCTTTCTAAGAGACACCCCAGGTCGAGGATACAACATGCGCGTTCAGTGACGGATACAATACCATTCTTTGTTCCGTTTATTTCCGATGAATTAAGTAAGGCAATCCGACAGTGCGTGAGAAGGTGTAGTCTAGAAAATTCAGTATCGGTAATCGGGCTGCCCCCGAGCAACCTCAGGCGCTTGCTCATAAGGAATCGCACATACGATCGCACATGTATGACGACAAACTGTATAATATGTCCATGTGGAAGAAATGGTGATTGTATGTGTTCTAGCACCATCTACGTGATTTCTTACATGAGTTGCGGCGAAAAATATGTAGGAGAAACGGGCCGGCCGTTATGTTTGAGAGTTAACGAACACTTAAACGGCAGGGACAATGCGCGCAAATCTACCCCTCTAGGAGCTCACAGAACACAAAAGCACGAAGGAGCCAATTTTGATGGGAAAGTAAGCATTTTGGCGCATGAACAGAAAACGTCAGCTAGAAAAATAGTGGATGCGCTTTGGATCCAAGCAAAAAGTCCTGGGATGAATCGTTCGGAGGGAATGTATCTCCATAATGAGAGCTCGCCCCCTATATTGATCAGATTTTCTGACCAAATAGGGATTTCCATTCATTTGCCAGTGTCTACAAAGAATAGGTGCTTGCAGTGCCTCGCCAGCGAGATCGGCGAATAAGAGGTACATTAGGCACGATGCAGTGCGGCCGTGATGAAAGTAGCTTCTCGAATGGGTAGGATTGTTTGATAGGACATTGATCGAATAAATTGCATGTCGTTCACGTATTTAGGCTCTGAAGAAGGCGAAATAAGCCGAAACGTTAGCCAAATAAAGCACTGCGTAACAACCTCGTTGTATGGCTTCAGCAAAAATTATATGAATAAGTCCAACAATGCCGAGGCTCACTGAAAGACGAGCATTTGAGCTACCAATGTAAAAATCTCTTTTTCGAGAACACACGACCATGATTGATGATGGCAACCACCAAAAACATTAAAAATTTCCCATTTACAGAAGCCTGTACCTTATTTTTTTGATATTTAAAACAAGCATAGGGGTAGCATTTTTTGGTGTACTAAATTGAAAAAAAAATACTTTTTCAGGGGTATAAGGAGATAGCGGAGATATAAATGTAAGAATCTGCATGTTCTTTTCTTTCTAATTATATTAGATCTGCTGAAAATTCTTTCTTCTTTGCAGAGAATTTTCTGCTGAAACATTGCCGCAGTTACTTAGCGGCCAACCTAAAATATATTCACAAGAAGTACAGGGTACTGCAAATTAAATATTCGTACCGAAATAGGTCAGTTCAACTGCGGCACACTATCTTGCGTCGCCAGTGGGGTCCATGCGTGACTGGAGGGGGTGGTCCAATCATAGACCACCCAGACGCAGACCACACAGGGTGTGAGAGACAGGCCACCCACGAAGACGCATTATCGCGGAGAATTTTTACGACGATTTCGTATGGGCGGGAAAGTGACTTACCCACGAAGTTGCTCGCCTGACCACTAGTAAAAAGAAATAGGTGACTAATCAAACGCAAAAATGAGCGATACGTATTCGAAGGATTGGAACGACAAAAAACAAAGATTTTGTGAAATGCGGACTATGTGCATGAGCAGAGAACGAAAAAATGAACGTAAGGACGAAAAAAATATGCTTGTCATACTGCTATTTACAACTGCTTAGGCAATCTTTGGTTACAATAATGGGCCTAAGATGTCATTGTCAAGCTGTGCAATGATAAAACAACAAAAGAGGTGAGATCAGTTATTAGTTTAAATTCTAGTTTTTCTCATATTGAAATCTAAACACTGTTTCTTGAACAATTGCAAAAGGAAAGAGCTTAGAACTTGACATCCTTCGAAAAGCCACGTGAAAGTGAGGCTGGCTGAAACTCCTTCGCCTCGCCCATTTTCTTCTCGACAGATCTTCAACTAAAGAAAGTGGGGAAGGGAGTTTCAATCAACTTCAGCTTCCAGTCTCAGTTTGCTTCGTATTTCTTTTATAACAAAAACATCGATTATGGCTTCCCCTACTGCGAAATTTCTTATGCAATTGCCGTAGTGATGAATCGGTTTCATAGAACTGTTGCGGTTGCGCAGATACCCAGAGGTTGGCCAAAATAACTCAGCAAAACTTACTGTCAGAATCTGCGTCCGAAATGTTGACCAAAATTCGTTTTTTTTTCTAGCAGAGATGCGTTTATCCATCTTTTGGACGAAAGTCACTGCGAAAATTATGCTAAACCGAATCAAGCTGAACTACCAACTAACATTCAGCATAGGTCCGTAGTTAAGTCCACTCAGTTAAGATGATCCTAAATGACGGCTCCGCTGCAAGAAAATCACCTCATCTGAATTAAGTGGGCGCTTCACAACATAAAGTACAGTAACAAGCTCTGCTGGTAGATGACACCCTTGCCTGAGAAAAAGTACGACGAGCCGCCTATATTCGGTCGAAATTCAGCCTTACTTCTTCAAAAAAACTCAGTCTACGTTTTTTTTTTGTGCGAAACATCGCACATATGAGGAGACGCAGATGGAGATTGGCTGAGCCGAGATTTTTCCAAGGTGCTCAGGAACTTAGAAAATTCTCAATTGGTGCAAAATAGTGTCAGATATGTAACCGGAAGGAATCATGTCTATAGCGCGGATTCTTAACACTAGCGCATGGGAACGTCACGAAATGTTGCGAAAAAGCGAAAGAAAAGGAAAACAACGTAGGGTAAATAATGTTTAGTATATTCTCTGTAAGCATTTTTTTTTGTCCTGAGAGGGTTAGTTTCAGCTAAGAAGAAGGTCCATAAAATGTTGGAACTTGTTACTCACTGCTGATCTACGGTTCAGCTGCTAGCCGTCATTTTGATCTAGAAAGCCGAGTGTTTCCTCGTTTTAATTCACGGATTTTTTTCAAGGAAATTAGTGATGCTTTGGAGCTGATTTCTATTTTTCTAGACTATACATTTAAGGAAGTTCTGGGATAATTTTACAGAGTTTTTGAACAACTTCTGCAATGGGGTCAAATGAATATCCTTAGAAACTGATGGGCCTTTTCAAAGTTCTGCTAATAATTTTTTCATCGGATTTCTGCTGAGTGCATTTTACTACGGGTCTAGATAAAAACAAAACGTCAGCTTAGCCGAAATTTCAGAAATCCTGAATAATATAGTCTCAGAGAAGAGAATTCCTGGGCAGACTATTGGCTGGATGAATGAGTCCTTTTCGCAGCTTTTTATAGAAGAATTATTGCGAGTGTGGATCTTGTTCTTCTTTATGTAATGTCAGAAGTACTTTGCACTGTTCCAGAGGGTGTCCTAGTCTTCGTACGACATATTCTTCGCGTTTGCGAACGATCCTTTTTGAAAATGAACAGGCGTCAGCCGTAAACGGGTCATAGGCGGCAGATGTACTGACCAGTGACAAAACAATTTGTTGTGGAAGCTCGGACTGGTATAGTGTAAATGAACTGTTCAAAGATATATAAGTGTAATGTTTCCATCAAAATGAATACATGGACTGTGATGCCCATAGTACGGAAGTGCTTTCTATTGTTAACATACACCTACGAAAAATCAGCGGAAGCCACCTGAAAGACTTTGGACGCACTAAAGTCCCTGCTTTGCCAGTGCCCATATATGGTGGGGAAGTGGCTATTTTGAAGCTGTCGGGTAAAAAAAATCTTTTAGGTTGTACTGATCGTGGAACTCCGCACCATTTGCAGCAGGTTGCCCCAGATTTAAAGTTTTCGAATTACTTTTTATGCTAGCTGAGGACTTTTACGCTTATTTATGCATTTCATTGCGTCTAATTTTTGGTACATGCCGGTTTTGTCACAATGAATAAGAGCTAGCATAAAATCAAACAAATCTTCGAAGGTTTTTAGTGCCAGCTGCGCATTTCTATGTGACGAGCTTGGCTCCGCCCTCGTTGTTCTCCACTGTAACCTTCTAAGAACCCAGAAACAATCTTTGTTACATGGTCTTGTTTTTCTATAGGCAGGCAATAAATAAGATTGAGCGCGCCCACACTTCTGTTTCGTCAGGAATTGGTTTTATTTCTATAATTAAAGAACACCACAAATAGCAATAGATCATATGCATGCTACAACAAGGAAACTATAACTGGCAATATAAATTGACAGCCGGAACTATCCGCATATGTGACCTTTTGCAGTTATACGTTCCTATGAATCTCCACTTGGGCACGGCTAATTGAGTGATGTTTTACCACTGATTAGCGCTCTACGTCAATATCCTCAAAAATATCTGTCTTGACATACAGAGTAAACTTAGATATAGCATTTTATTTATTTTTTATTTACTTGAGACGTAGATGCTGGCCCACGTAAAGGACAAAAGAAACACTTAAACTCAATTTTACCAAAGGTAAACAAAAATCCTCAGTGAGAAGACTATCTTCGAGATGTCTGTGCGACCCTAATGTTCCATAGAGCAACCTCGATAACAAATACCCCAAACAGCTTTCTAACCGTTAACAAAGATAATGCGGCTCAGTGAAAGGATCGAAATTGGAAAATGGAACAAATCGAAATATTCTAGGCTTGTCCCTTTCTGTGAGAATTGCAGGAATTTATTATCGCGTTAACCAGAAATAAAAATAGCTTAACTGTACGATGAATTGCGGTAATGACGGATCACTTGATTACGATAGAAAACAATTTCTGAGAGCAGTAGTATTTCAAGTTATCAATCCTTTGTGCACAAGAGCAACCTGAAGCCTCGTTCTATTAGACAGTCTAATTTCAGCCACAGATTTCATAGCATATCCGAAGCGTAGCAATTTTTGCCGGGTCGCCTGAGTAAACTGTAGGTTATCTCTTGCTATTCGGAAACTAGCCAAACGGCATTGTGTAGATACCCACGGATATGCGCACTGTCGAATTTGAGGCAGCTGATGTCTTCATATTTTTTCAAGGTATGTAAAAACGTTGTAGTTTACAAAACGTCGTTTTTGTATCAGTGAGCAAACTTTTGAGCATCACGACGAGAGAACTGAAAGCACGCTGAACTTTCTGCAGCAGCTTTCTGAGGGATAACCTCATAAGTAAACGAAATAGAATTTCTGCCATGAGAGATGTTTCCAAGGACTATACACAATTTTATACTCTGAGCCGTCCACCAACAGGTTAAAGCTCAGTTCCACTTATTTTTCAAAGATACATAAAGCTCTTTGCCTGTACGAAGCTTCGCCACTAGCGCTTTCTTTTTATTTCTTCGGTGTATTGTACTGGCAGCCAAATTTCTTTCCGCGGCCCATCTGAAATACACAGGATAATTTCATCAACCGGATGCTGGGATAGGTAAAGTTTTGTTAGTGAAATAAAGGCATGTTTTACCTTTTCCAGTTCGGATACCCATGCCTCTACAGCTTCCTGGGCGAATTTTTTAATTGGCATTGGTTCACCCGTGTTGCTACAAAGTTGATCAAACAATAGTAGTACCTTTTCATTTCTGTGGTCCTAAGCACTTTACTTACTTGTGTGTTAGAACAAGGCTATCATCTATGTCAACTCCTTGGCCTAGCTTTTCGTATCTTATATACAACTGAGCCGTACCCTCTTCGAAACAGCTGTAATTCTGCAAAATCGAGGAGTAAATATCTGCATGGGTAAAGCTGGCTTTAGAGAATACGACGGAAGGACTGAGTAACATACCAAGTAAGGAGTTACTCCTAAAATGGATGTGACAATCCAGTGCCAAAATTTTGGACTGACATATCCTAATCCTGATTCTGGACATTCAACGTGGACACGTTCGCTACTTTGCACTGACGCTATGTTCGGGATGCAGAGAAGCTAAACTATTCTTTACAGATAAGATATATATATTATTTTTTATTTTATATATGTTTATTTATATGTATTGTTTTTTATTTTTTACATGTATATTTTTTATTTCTATATTTTTAAAACATCGTGAAGTTGAGGGGAACTTATGACAGTAGCAGTCTTGTGACTCTTTTATCCACACTGAACGATTTGGCGAGAAATCCGTTAAATTTACCCTATTGTTATGAGTCCACTGTTTTTGAGCCACTTTACTTTCATTCACAGTTCATGGTTGATAACGCGAGAACAATGAGGACATACGAACTGTCACTTTTACTTCCGCTTTCTGCGAAACATGTTTGACTATTCATAGATAAACATTGTTATGTACGGCACACAAATGGTGCTGACACGTGGATGGATCTATCGATTTTCTGGCCGAGATTTTTGCGTAAGCAAAAACTCGAATGGGACATTGCATAAGTCTGAAACTTTTTTTCAGAAAGTGGAGACACTCAGAAACTCAGGCACGACGTCAGCGCCGATTTTTCAGTACAAAACAATGAAGTACACTAGTTGCAAATCCTGCGTTGTGCGCTGACTTTATGCAAATTGAACCGATGTTAACGTCGGATCTGCGTCACGCTTGCCACGCCGTTTACACGAGATGTGCATCACGTCAGGACTAGATCTGCATCGCAACGTCAAGTCCCAAAGAAATGTTAAGCCGTTACCGGTAAGGGTGTCGGGAACAGCTCTCCCTACCCGCGGTAAAGCAGCATTACCCCGCCATTCTCTCGATTTTTCTGTAGAACACCACTCACGTTTCTTTCTTGAGGCTCACTTTTTTGGAGATGTGTCCGTTTATTTGACTTTATACCACCAAGTCTGCATAAGGTTAGCGTCATTTCAGCGTCGATTTGACCTCAATTCGACGCCAGATGTTTGCAGATTGAATATGATGTCAGTTTCTTGCTAGGGATGAGAATCTAATATACAATACCGTCGGTACCTTCGGGTCAGAAGACGAAAAAGACACAAAAGCGCGGCTTTTGCGCTTTTCGTTATAGCACTTTTATTTCGAAAGAAAACCCTCAAGTGTCGTATATTTTTGAAATCAGCAGTATATAATCTACCGATCTAGATGGTTACCCATACTCCATACCCACACTCCAGTGCCCCGAGGGCACAAATGTAAACAAAAGCTAAAAAGGACTAGTTATATTGAGGAATGATATATTGAGGAAAATTGGCAAATGTAAGCACGAGAACTCAACCATGATCTATATTTACTGTTTGTTTCATGATTTTGTTGGCACGTAATATTGAAAAATTTCGCGACCTGCATGGTTTAGCTCTCTGTTGCACCTCAGTGAATTAGTCTGCAGTACCCAAGTTTTCAGATATTTAGAGGACCTTTCCTACACTATACCATGGTGGAAAATAAAGGTCAAGGTTTAGTAACCTTCATGTTATCTGAACTGTTATCATATTGGAGTTCGCCATCGCGGACATCATAGATGCAACTTTGACGCCAGCATCGTGGTCGCACTTGTTAACCAAAGAAAGCGAACTTGGTAATTTTAGCAGAGGAGGTTCTCTTCTTGAAGTATTTTTTGTTTGTCCATCACAAATTCCGCTGATTTGCTATTTTTAAGCTCTCAAGTTTGCTTGGAATTGGAACAAAAATTGACGTTCTCCACAATAAAGAAGTATTACGCAAACATCAGGTCTGTAGGGGACACCTCCTTATGTATGTTCCCAAGTTTTACCGTTTGAGTGCAGTTTTGTTGACTTCATAAGTTCTATGCGCTTATTTCATTCGTCGCTCGATCGCGTTTTGCTGCTCGTACACGCCCATTTCACGTGGATGGACGTATCAGGAGAGGATTCATCGTCAGTCATTTCAGGACCAACCCCAATAGCCGCGGACCGCGCAATCATGTGACCAGCACGTGAAACAGCCCTGACCAGGCTGGGAATCCTTCTCGTCTTTATTCATTTCTGTCACTTTCTGCGTCTCATGATTCCGATAACAGTGCTAACAGAGTTGTGCTTCGGGAGAATTTTTATTATTGCAAAACCTTCGTGATCTGTAGTAAAATACGCGGAAGAGAAAGAACTGTCAATATCCGTTCATCGTGCTATCTCCCTTCATAAATATTTCTTCCGCGCTGTTCAACGACGTGCTTCATTTTCTTTCGCATTCCACATATGTAGTTCCGACAGACATCTGGTGTTAAAGTCCTCCAGTATTCCAAAATTGCATCGCGAAGATCGTTCACTGTGTGCGCGCGCGTTTTTCTTCCTAAACACTTTTTATTAGAAGAGGAACCTCTTTCGTAAATCCAATCCATCGTCCTCGCTTTCCATTCCTCTAATGTGCAAGTGGTGAAACTGCTCGTGTGCTGAGATGCGTTGTCATGAACAAGTTGAGCATGCCCTGAATCGTCTTTAGACGATAATTTATTGAAAAATTTACCGTGGTACGCAATTCTATTGAAACGAAGAGATACTCTATGATTTCGCAGTACATTGCGCTATCCATTCTCAGATTTCCAGGGAATATCGCTACTTCAGTAGCCCCTCGCATTGATATTTCGCTCCATATATGCAGTTTCGGAGGATGTTTTGCACGAGATCTCATTTGTGCGAAACGATCCCCCCTTCTGGCGAAGCAGTACTTGACCGAGCAATCCGCTAAAAAAGTAAATATTCGTGAGAAGTGGTGGTGTACTCTACATTCATTCCAACCTTGTACGGTCGACTCGTCTTTTAAAACGCAATCCTCGAAACTTTCGTACCGCATCTCTTCGCACAACTCCAAACGTTTCTGCTTGTTTTGTTCCCTTATGACTTGGCAGCACGCTCTTCGGAAGCCGTGCTCTTTTCTAATGAATTTGAGTTGTGTGGCGCCAACATTTATTTTCACTGAATGAAGCTTCTCAATGATTTGGCGGAAGGTAGTGGAGCTGCCATTTCTGTAACTGTGCTCCATAAGCTTCTTTATAATTTCAATGTGAGGCGCCAGCTTCCGCGGCCGATATTCCCTCTTTCTCAAGCCCAGTGTGCCTCTATAAAATCGGTCCAGGAAAGCTTTTACTTGCTTATACGTTATTCGATTGTCCAGTTCCATCAGTTCACGGTAAATAGCCGCGGCACTTCTTCCATCTCTATGGTAGGTAGAATAACGATTGTATATCTTCTCAGCAGCATTTGTTATCCTTTGAAAAGGGAAAAATCCTCGCTACTTGTTTGAGATGACGTAAAGTACCGTACAGTGCACTTCTTCGTAGGACCTCCTAGCAACGTCGCTAAATCACTAGTCCGTAGAACACAAATCTCATCTCTCCAAAAATGTTCTTGACGTCGTTTTCCAGTTTGTCTTTCGCCTATCGCCGTCTCTCTTATGTCTATTTGTTTCAGAATTCAAAATAGAGATGCCTGTCACACATGCAGTGGTGTTTTTTCCTCCTTCAAAGACGTCTGACATTGTACCTATACCATCCATAACTGTGAGTGCAAGAATCGGGCAAACTGCTATGGTAAAATGGAACAACCGACACTATAAGGCAAAGATATCCTAGTTGCTAGTTAAATCCATAGAATAATGATTTTCCTTTAGATTCTCTTTCTCGGCTCGCACATTGCATAAGAGTCCGCGATAAAGGATGTCGACACCGACAGTGTTCTCCACGAAAGATTTTTCATGGTCGGCGATAGCGACACAACGTTAGGACAGTGAAGCTGAGGGGGAAAAAGATTTCGGCAAGGATGCTGTGGCAGAAATCCTTGAGAGGATTAAAAATTTGGAAAGAGCCGTTTTTTCGCAAGGCATCCAAACTCGAACTGCTGCCGCTGTTCTCGATGATCAAGTCAAAAGGCTTGAAAGAATTCACAGCGAGTTGAAGTGTTTGTTTCCACGGAATGCTGCTCTTCAACGCCGTAAGTCTTTTTACTGTCTTCACTTCGAACTCTTTGTTCTGGACTAGCTGACCTCTTTTTGCAGGTGAGCCAAATTTTGGAGTCTTGGACCGTGACAATGTCGAAGCATTAGTATCACTGAAGCACAATAGTGTAAGCAAATTCGCCCTTGCACTTGAAAAAGAAGTCTACAAGGAGGACCCCGCAGAGCTTGTGCTGCCAGTAGAGAAGAGAAGGATGAGCTGGAAGAAATTAGAGTTCATTTGAGATCTGTTTTACGAGTGCTGGTCTCATTCTTGTCCGCCTTTTTTCTCCTCGCTAACATGTGGAATTTAGTGCGGTTTTTACGTACTTCAACCTAAGTAATGACGTGCAAGATGCAGTATGGAAAAGTGTCAGAAATTCATTGAATGGAAAATTCAGGAAAGCTCGTCGTCAACGTCCTTTGGCACCTATTGAGAATTTGTCATCGCCGTCAACGTCTAATATTGATGTTAGCGATAGCCCCTGTATTAATAATGATCCTTAGGATTTACATGGAAGCTTCATTTTTGATGATTACCCTCTGGTGACCTTATTAAAGTTTTGTTGTTCATGTTTTCACACGTAAACACACGTGTCTTCATTTTTCTCAAGCGCATTCGCGGTTCTTGAGTCAATCGATATACCTCTTTTGTAGACCTATAGGCTTTATACCTAGAGGCTCCGCTCAAAAGTTGATTATTCCAAAAGCAAACAAAAATATCAGGAGCTTTTTCTTTGTTAACAGAGCTGGAGCCGATTTTCAGAAGTTAGCAAAAAAGTTAACTATTCCATCTAAACTTTCTAGCTTTCTTAAAGTCATGGAAGAGTATCTGAAGTACTAATGAATGCTTTGTTATGATTTCCAGAATGTACTCCTTCGTTTTATTGTTGATCTACTACCTAGTTTTTTTCTATGTTCAGTTCTG
>KN550264.1:49398-59927 GCA_000797555.1 Oesophagostomum dentatum | reverse complement strand
GTCCTAATCGTACTCGGTGAAATTGTCGATGTGTGCTGTTTCTGCTAATCACTATTTTAAAGAAGCGTCTTCCCGCTTTCTCATCGTAATCACAGTTCCTGGCCTAGTTGTGCCAGAGCTAAAGTTAAATCACTCCAAAATCAAACTTGCCGAAGAAACTGCCTCTAAAAGCACTGGGTCAGTTGGCTAAGTTGAGAGCATATCGACGAATTGTCCCGTCGGCAGCAAATATATTGCACAGTGAATGTGCCACAAAAATGTACTTTCTTGGAAAACCAGCTGCTCCACTTATCCAAAACACAGCAGCGAAAAGAGGCTGTGTAAATTGTATTGCCAGATACCTAACGCTGATAGTCTCGAAAGCCGAATTTCTTTTGTGATTATCATTTAAGATGTTATGTAATGTTCAACTTTTTCGAATACTCTTTTAACAGTCACGATAAGGAACTTATCTATAGAGTGAGCGCTACTCCATTTACTGCATCATCAGCTTAGCTAAATTGGCTTCTAGAACACTCAAACTATTTCATGCGTAGCTGCTTCTTGCTGGAATATTGTCACTTATTAGCACTTTGCTACACTAGTTTCAATCAAGAAGAGCTGAATTTGTTGAATATTTTGTTCATAGGTTTCTTCTCTCATTCGTTCGTTATCGTCGTATCTATCTTTAAGGTAGACTTTCAGATTTAGCTAGTTTTTTTAGCAAATGTCTGATGACACAATACTCGGTTTTCCTAAATACCCTCCATTTCGCCTCAACAAACCTCGTTTTCCACAAGACACCTTCGTAGGAAGGTAAGCCAGTTTTGAAAGTAGATGCATGTCTTCTATTAAATGCTTGCAGATATTTGCACTACTTGGACGTCATCGACCCCAGCACGCTTTTTGTGTCAGATGTAAGCTTCGGCGAATGTCCTCTTTTAATAGGATTAAGCGATTAGCATGTTATCTTTCCTCCGTTTTTATAGCAACGCCTTCGCCAATGCGTTCAACTGCTAGACGACTACAAATTAGGGAAGGCAACCGCCCCAGACAAGGTGCTATGGAGAGCTCAGCAAATAAAGCAAGCTATCTTACATCCCGATACTGGCGAGAAGGTTTTACCACCGTTTCGCATGAGCGGATTTGTTCCGTTTGGATGGATTACAGTAAGTTTTAAAATGTCTCTTCACATGAGCTGCTGCGTATAAACAAAACCAGGTCACTGGAATGCTTCTTCCCAATCCTTCCTGGCCAACGTTGTTATTCTGGCAGTGGCTAAATCAGTCGCATAACGCATGCGTCAACTACGCCAATAGGAATGCAACGCAGGTAATGCCGAAATCTTGAGTACAATAGCAGTTGCATGTATAGAACTTAATAACCATAGTCGAACAGCACACTGATAAAACCTCAACAGTGGTAGTAATATAGCTAGCACTTAAAGGCAGCTAAAAACACTTTTTGTGTTATCATCAAATCCTGATCAATGGTCCCGCGAATGAGCGGAAGTGCGAAAAGAAAGTATACAGAGACTCATCCTGAGCTAGAAAATGCTTCCGGAAGGTCGTGATCAACTATTCTAGTTTTTTTCGGACGAAACTGGGCGAGCTTTGGACGAGCACACTTGGTTGCCAAGTCGTGGCGGGACTTCAGGCGCGTTTACCCATGACCCTATAAATGCAGTGGGGAAAATCGTGAAAAGCTGCTATTCCTTCGCACAGTACACGCATCAACTGTCTATGCAGAAGTAGACTCCCCTCGAAAGCCCCGTTAAACCCCTTTTTTGGCAGCTTTCTTGCTAAATTTTTAGGACTGCAGAGAATGCGGAACCGTGAGTCTCATCACGACTCGGTAACCCAAGGGATCTCGTCCGAAACCCGCTGAATCTCGCCCGAAGAACTGGAACAGTTGAGCACAACCTTCCAGAAGCGTTTTCTCAGAACCGAACGAGTTTTATGCGCATCTTTATCGCAATATCGCTTACTTACGGGACCATTATTCGAATTTTTACGATAATGCAAAAGGCGTTTTTAGCGTGGGTGCTGCCTTTAAGCAATATGCGCGGTTGTCATTTGAAGCTCGTGCAACCACGAGATGGCGTAGCAACCAAATTCAAAATCTAACAATGCTGATATAACATCATTTTTGTTCTTACTCATGTGTATACTATCTATTTTCTTAGAAAAAAAAATGAAATAAGTTTGCATGTAAGTTGTTGTAATCGCTGCCAGAGTCCTCACAGCCAAAAAGGTCATTGAAAAGCGAGCGTTATGGCTCAGCTCGCTGTGCTGTTGCACAAGGTGTTCCTTCAGTACCATGTTTGAGTTCGAATCCCGTGCAGTGCGATCGGTATTTTAGCGGAGCACGATCCAGTTAGTGTTCTTGATCTGGCCAAAAATAAATGTCCATTCATTTACATCTACTTTTATTGTTTATTAATGACCACTTGGAGAGATGAGCGTTGGGCTAGCACGAAACTGCAGCGCAGTTGGATCTTCAAAAATTCGACACAGACCGTGGGATCGAAATAGCACAGCACAACCGTGAAAATAGAGGCAGAACATGGAACATTTCTGAAGGAAAAGCATCTAGCAGCAAAAAGAATGAAAAGAGCTTTTTCTAGAATTACTGACGTGCTCTCATCCAAACAGTTCATAAATCTTCTTTAGCCACAACCACTTTCAACTTATATTGGTGCCTATACCGCTGCTGTTACTGCCGCCTGCTCCATTTCTGCAGGTATGGATGGGTTTAGTGCTGGAGAGGTCGACTTTTAAAAATTTATAAATTCCAGGTCTGACTTATCTCATAAAACAGAGCAAGTCCTTGCCGCACACTACACAGCTCATAGTTCAGGTTCGTTCTCGCTCGTTTTTTATCCCTGTCTAGGAGCGGTAGTCCATTAGCAGAAATTGCTTTCGGTTTGCGCTTCAGTAAATGGATGGCACGGTTCTGTTTGAAGCGTTTCGTCCCGCTGCCTGCGGTCTCATTGGCCTCGTCAGTTAACGTGCTTTGCATGCGATGGAACGAACTCCGCACAGGAATCGAAGTATACGAGAAAGGGGGAAAGGTTGTAGGAGTTTCTAAGGTTGCTGCGAAACAGGTCAGTCTGAAATCGCTGGTTGTTTGCTCCGTTGAAACCTGCATACTTTAGGCTGTTACGGACACCACACTGGTGAGAGCATTCTTGCCAGTACCTATGCTTCTGGCTCCTCCCTGCATCATGCCGTTCCTTGAGAGGTACGCCTGTCATTCCTTCCCTTTCAATTGAACTTATTTACTGACCTACTTAATAAGCGCTTTAAATTGCAGGTACAAATGGGTAGTCGGCTCCCCATGGCGTCATCTCTTCGTTAATGCTATCGTCTGCACACTTTCATTCGCTTTCAGTCTGCCATTAGCTTTGGCTCTATTTCCACAGGAAAGCGCTGTAAGGGCTTGCATAAAATATTGTATGCTAACTTTAACTTAGCGCATGTTTTTAGATACCAACAGATTCTCTGGAGCCGGAAATTCGGGAGAAAACAAAGTCTGTGCGGCTTTTTTACAACAAGGGATTATAAAATTGGAATATTACATATTGGTTATTGTGCCTTGGCTGTGAAGCATTGGTCGCTGGAATTCCAGCGATCACCGATTATGATAAATTTTTTCTGAAGGGGTCACAGTTTGTACAAAAAAAGAAATATGAGCACAAAGAAGCTCCTAAACGAACGGGAACATGCACTACCGGCCCGTGCCAAATATCTGACAGAAAACTGTACCCAATAGGCCCGTCCCGCCCACCACTGATCTATCCTATGCAGGGACCATAAAACCTTCGGTTCAGGATTAAACCACATAAGCATGAGCAGTTCAGGAGAGCTTACCACGACCCGCCTGGTAAGGAAGGCTAATGCTTCAGTGCGGTACACTGAGTTCAGCGGCAGCAATGCATAACCAACGTACGTGTTCAGCTGAGCGCGCAGTAGTCTTGCGATGTACGAGACTCAACCGTGGTCAGACCAGCATAGCTGTAACTGTGTGTGTGCGTAACAAAAGTCTCGATTTACGAAAATGTAAATCATTAGTGTCAAAAAGTCGTGTAAATCGTAAGTAGTAATAATCGAAAAGGCTACGCTCATTTGCATAGAACTTTGCTCCCAACTCGCTTGACTGTAATACTGCAAATCAGCGTAGCCTTTCCGACTATTACGATTTAAGATTTACACTTTCTAGCATTAATGACTTACATTTTATTAAGTCGAGAGTTTTGTTACGCACACAAAGACAAGTTTTTTGGTAGTTTTTCACCAAAACTTAGAAGTGTTTATCTTCCTAAGAAGATTCTAATCCTCGAGAACACTGCAACAGAGATCGCAGCCCACAGTTTAAAGTGAAACTCATATCCAGACGTCTTGTTTACGAGTATGCCACTGCTCTGCGTGACATGTGGCTCATCGCCAGACCGATTTCCTGAAAGCTACTCGCACTATTCACTCACAGCGGGACGGTTTTCTCTTGCAAAGATGTGTCATCAGATCTGGACGACGTGCGTAAAGCTGCGGACCTTTTCCTCTTGATCTGTCTGACGTTTTGCAGTCTTTATTGGTAACAAATTCGCTCCTTATAGATACTCATCCTCCCTCCTCCACGAATGCTTATCTTCTGCTACGCTAGCGTTCTGCTGCAACACCCGGCTATGAACAACTTCCCCATGCAAATTTTCTTAGCATCATCACTCACATTAACGTTCTAAAGTCCAACAGTATCCACGATAGAAGTACAGGAGTAAAGCAGTTGGAAAGCTGACTGATAAGACCGCCGACATCCGATGGGCAGTGGCCCCGGCACAAAAAAAATCCGAAGTGTGAAGACACGATTTGGCTTGGCAGAATTCAAGCTTTTTTTGACTTCGCTGTTTTTTTTTCAAACTCAAAGAAACTGAGATATAGTATTTCCTGTCAAAATTTCCCGATTTTATATCAACAGCACGACGAATTTTTGAGATGGAGAGGTAACGTTCCCATCATCGGATGAGCTGCCCATCCTTTTACTTGACGTATCGTAGAAAGAGCAAATGTTGGTACCGGCTTGTGAGCAGGGAGTAGCTCGGCTTGGCAGAAAACCTCTGTGAGGTACTAAGTTCCGGCTCACTCAACTGTGAACTATAATGCCAAATTTTTGTTCCTTCAGGAGCGTAGGGGTGTTGATTAGAGCGCGTTTGCCGACAGGCCTCGCCTTAAAAAATTCGATAAAGAAGTGGGAGAAGTATATGACCCCGCTAATGTATTGTATTAGGTTGAGTCGAAAATCTTGTCGTAATTTGCGATTTTACTTTCAAACTAAATAACCCTAAAATCAATGAAGCTCTTGACTCCAGATCTTCAATGCTGGTGGCCACTACCTTAAAGGCACCATACGCGGAAAACTATGTCGGTGAGATTTCTGCACATAACGACAGAAGATCTTCAGGTAAACAAGGCTTTCAAAGCCCGAATCTCCAAGACCTTCTATAAGCTGAGAAAAACGCTCATGAATTTGCCAGGGGTTTTGAATTCACCTGACGATGCGCCAGTGTACTGCTGCAGGAAAATGATCCATACAAGCACAATAGATGCTGCAACTTATTACTCTTTGTCTATGACTTCTAGTTAGGATGCTTGTGGCTCAATCGAATTGAATGATGCTCACCTTCAGCCCGCAAACCGATAGCGTATTTTGACGCATCGTCAAGTGAATTCAAAGCCCTGGCGAATTGACAAGTGTTTTTCTCGGCTTAGGGGAGGTGTTGAAGGTTCGGACTTTGAAAGCCCTGTTAACCTGGAGATCTTCTGTCCTTCCGTGCAGAAATCTCACCGACCTTGTTTTCCGCGTATGCTGCCTTTAAGCTTTCTATAGGCTATCTCTTTCAATAGATTTCTTTGGAAGCAAGCATTTTACAATCGAAGGAAACACAGCACTCAAATTTCCGTGTCTTCGCTTTGCGTAATTTTTTCTCTACCCCTATAATTCTTCAACAAGGAAGAAAATAACTATGTGACAGAGCGACTCCTTAAGAATACGCCGAATCACAAGGTGCCTCTCAATGCGGCTTCTTTCAAAAATTTTGGGCAGCGTTTCTTTTTGGTGGATTCGCGCGCACACCTACAGAATCTTTTTTTCCTTCCAACACTGACGATGACGCAGCTTAGGATGGAAGTGTTGCATTCACGTTTCGCAGACCTTTGCCGGTACGATCTACCATATTTCCAGCTACTCTCACTGCTCTGCAGTAGAAGCGGTTCATTTGTGAAAGAAAAACCTTTCATGTTTGTGCAGCTCTCATAACGAGGCTGATCCGGAGGTACTTACTTGTTCTCGTTACCGCTTTGCAGCTGGCATGCGTATCGACGCCTAGTGTACTCCGCCGCACACAGCTTATTTCTAATGTTCATTTTGAGGGTTTAGGTATTATTTTTGCTAACAGTACCTAACAATCTTTCATACATAAGGAGGCCTTCATTCCGAAGCTGTTTCAACATAATAGTATTGTATGATGTACCATTTATTCCCTCGTTTTATCAATTCTCTTAAAAAAAGAATGTTACCGTTTGTCCTGGGTGCAGCTAAAGTCCAGGAAGTTTTAGAAGATAGTGTCTTCTATTTTCGAGAAAAACTTCGGTATTTTCCGAACGGAAGTGTATCCTTCGCCTAAACATTACACGTACGGAAACGACAGACACTCTTTACACTGGGCAGAGCCTTTATGGTGCACTAAAGCTGTGGTTTCGATTTGAGCTGTTCGAACAGAACGCCAATACAAATTTTCAAAATTGTCACGTGCTTGTTTCGGCAGTTCTCGATTTATGATCGCTGACATTACCTTCCCACATACCGTATTTCTCTGGAATGACAGCAAAGATCTAGAGCGGTGGTGTTCAGCGAATTCACCGTAGCTATCTTCCATATCAAAGCCTAATGGCCATGCCAGCCACGGTGTAAATCGTTGTTTGTGACAGGCGTAGGAGACCCGACTCTCCCCGAACCGCCCCAAAATTCCAAAGATCACGCGGGTTCAACAACAGAACAAAAGCCATCAACAGCAGCTTCTCCGCCTTGTTCAGATACTTCGGAGATTTGTAACACTTTTCACGTCGACAAGCACCATTTGTTCTTTACTCTGTTATCCATTATTACTAAGCGAAGACTAAGGACATTTAGCAAGTTGTAGCAGAAAAGCAAAACGTAGAGCCAAAGTAGATTTGGACCGTTCATCCATTGCCTCATTTCTTGACAGCTTCACAATTGTATAAGCTCGCCGAAGGAAGCATCGACCTGCGAAATCGTTCGTAAGAATTGCGATGATATGGTAATATCTGTACTACTCCGGTTTTTGTGGGCTAAAAACTTCCAGTAAGGTTTTCAACTAAGACTTCGTTTTAAAAAAAAGTTATTTGGGTTGCTTATTGCAAGATATCCTCATTTCGTATTCTAGCCTGATTTTTAAAAGGTTATGGTAAAATTAATATAACACCTCAAAACTTCAGAAGCGCCTTGTAGTGGAGCGACTTTGTCCCTACGTAACCATACCTTTCCCATTTTATACAGTAAGGCTAACTAACAAGTTAGGGCAGGGTTACGAAAAGTGGGCGATAGCCTCAGAACTTCTGGAAATGTGGGAATATTGCATCAACATTTTATGCTACTGGCATGTTGTGGAGAATTCCGGTAGCCGCGCAAAACCCCAAATCCCACAACCCCCATTTCTTCGTGAAACTTTCGCGAAAATTCGTACCAGACCTGCACATTTTTCACTCCTATAGAGTAGCTATCGCAATTTCGTAACATTCTGCTGCGATAGAATGATTTCTTAATCGGCGTTTCGGATAACCTCCATAGGAGTCCCAGAGCAAATCAGAAAAGATTTTGAGGTCATTGCCTATTTACTATAATTGTGGCACAACTCTTTACTAAAGCGCTACATACAAAATAGGTACATCGTTTTCATTCAGCCTCCCGAAAACCTCCCTAGACGAAGTCTCGGCGGAAATTTTGAAATTTTGTGGCATGTGCCTCAATCTCTCAAACTGACACGATAGTGCAGTTTTCATTGCGAGATTAGAAGCCAGCATAACTGGAAAAGATTAATGCTGCTGGAGAACAACGCACTTTATCTTATCCGAGAACTGTGATCACTCGGATCTTTTGCTATATCGCTTATTTGCAGTGATCAGAGATGTTCACTAACCGTACTGTCTTACATTAGGAATGCAGGCAGGGACTGTAATCGCATGAAAGGACCCTTGCTCTTGTACAAGAGTTTCGGCACTATTCCACAATACACACCCAAAAATTGGAAGTCTTGGATTTGCCTAAAGCTTGTCTAGGGAGTTAATCTGACCCTTGAGTTCGAAAATCACATCTATTTTGCATGGTAACTCCGTTTACCCCGAGTAGGTTTAGGGGCTGTACCCACAAAGATACACTCCTCGGTTTATCCTGTAGTAGGGGCAACTAAACCAGCGGATTCTCAAAACGCAACACATAATCAATAAAAGATGAAAAACCCCTATTTCTATACTACGCTCCTAGCACTGACATGGATTAGAATGCCGTACTGCATCATGTTGTAACAGAGTACGCGAACAAAGCGAAAAGTTTGACGTAGAGCAGTTTTCGGTGATGAGAGGGTTTCGCGTACTTCCACTTATTTTTGGCGCATATGTACATGTAGTTTCCACATGTCAGCATCTACAGAGAGAATCATTGCACAACTTTTGCTAACTCAATGAAGATTTGTGGTCAAGTAGGCCACAGCTAAAGTAAAAATGCGATCAACATATCACCGCTGATAGAATTGTTTCTCCCCCCCCCCCCGGACAGAACGGGCATGAACAAACGACGCTTACAAGGACGAGAAAGGCATCTTTGCGAACATGCTGAATGAGAACGAGTTGAACTACGGCCTGCTCATTAGGCTTGTTGTTCACTATTGTTTGTCGCTTCTGTACGGCACGAAGCAACATCGCGATCTCTTCCAACTTGTGGCGTCAGTGGAAGAACCAGGACCGCAAAAACAAAGATTTTGCGAAATTTCCCCTTGTTAAGATATGCCATGAAAATGTGCGTGTGTTCCGCTACTCTACTCTTGTTCCAGTGAAAGTCGACAAACAACTTTCCCGTAAAAGTTGCCTTTAACCCTCTCATGGCAGTGAAAAGAGGAACATTTTCTCTCTTTTTAAAATATTTACCAGAGCCTTTGCAGTCTTGAAAAAAACCTCGCTTCATTTTTCAAGTACACCTGACAGTAACATGGGCAAGATTTGTGCTAAACATCTGCTGGAAGAATGATTGGAAGTTTTTTTTCGAGGAAGAACTTCAGCAGTGAGAAGGGTCAAACGGTTAAAGAAGACTAACCATAAGAAGTGATATGGGTTGTGATACCGTAAGGAAATCCCCTTCCAGTAAAGCAGAAGTTTTTCTGAGCTAAGAACAGTCACAGCTAACTTGGAAACCAACACTTCTGCGAAAAATCATGTTCGGCAAACACAATGAAATGGCACTTTGGACTGGTTTTACCTCCCTACCAATCTATTTGATTCATGTGCTTCATCAGCAAGAACGGAACGGTTTAGCCTTCGCATGCTCAGTCCCCACCTCAGCGTTCGTTATTAGGCGAATAGATGATAAATACAACGATGTTCTGACTGCGACTAGCTGCACTGAGCGACGCATGGCAGCACCCGTAGGGCTTGACCCATCTAGCCATGTATATGGCAACCATGAGTCCCACGTATTAAAGGCAGCACCCACGCTCGCAACGCCTTCATCGTTCTCGACGGATTCTGAAAGAGGAGCTAAAAAATGGGCAAGGTTCAAATTTCTTGGCTCAAAACTCATTCCTGGGTAAGAAAATCTCTCCAGGAGACTCATCCTCGATTTCGTGGACGAGTTTTCTATTTCGCCGTGCCCTTTCTGTTGAAGTCGTCTACCGCCTTAAGCGCGAGTACATGAAAGAGACTTTCAATTCTACTCAGATCCAGGGATTATAGCGCTTTAACTGGCGGGAAAAGTTATCGTCCATGAAATCGCGGACGAGTCTTCTGAAGTGTTTTTCTTCATCAGGAATGAGTTTAGAGCTGAGAAATTTGAAGCTCAACCCATATTTGAGTCTCTCTTTCAGAATCCATCGAGAATTCAGGAGGCGTAGATTATGGTAAATATAATTAACGAGTGGACACTTCGATAAGCAAAGGCGAAACTCCGCTTATTTTCTGTTGCTCGCTATAACGTATTTTAAATGATGACTTTGGAGTTGTTTACGGCGCATTCCAATGGAAATGTATAGCAGATGGTTAAAATTTAAATGAGTGAGTCAATATACCAAATAAATCCATTACCTGCCCGAAAAGGCACGCACCTTTCAGAAGGATCTCATAGTCGTCAGACTTACAGTGTGACCCCGTTTCCAGACACTACCTACGTCAGTTACACTTACCACTAACAAATCATATGCCGTTTCACGTTCTAATGACGTCCAGAAGCAGTGACCTTGCTTCTTTTTTGCTTCTAGACTGTATTGGTCG
>KN550264.1:33609-46131 GCA_000797555.1 Oesophagostomum dentatum | reverse complement strand
CTCTATGATTTCTCTGTAAACGCTTTTGAAAAGCTGAAACTTTTGAAGCAAACATTTAACCAGTTGACTACGTAACTAATCATAAGCATGACCTCACTGTTCATACAACAAGGTCGTTCGTAGTTTAAGCAAAGTAAACTTTTCTCGCAGCCGTTCCGTGTTTCTTTTACTGTCGCGTAGTCTAGTCAGGGCTTTCGTGAAGTGACATTTCACCAGACTTCCTGGCTAGGTTTCTTTGAATTTAGAGAGCATTTACTCCTTCCTATGCTGTTTCCAGTTTGCCTGCCTTGAATTTTTATTCACTCTATTCTGTATACTTTCTCTTTTTTATACACGATACTTCAAAAAATTATTTCTTTTATACGTTAATATAATGTGCCTCTAACAGTTTATTTTGACTTTCAATAGAAATAGGATGGCGGTCTGCTAGACTCTATATACAGCAACAATTAGAGTTCAGATTACTGTTTGTGTACCTATGTCATTTCTTTGAAAAAGGTCTGCAAATGTCTTAGAGCTGGTAGTGCGTACCATTATCGAGGAGTGTTCTTTTTAAGACTTGGAACATTTAGGCATTAGCAATATTAGCTTGCATAAAAAGTTTTTTTTAGTACCCGACTCTTGTTTAACAGCCTCTATTAAAAAAATGGAGCCCATAGAGAACTTGAAGTGTAAAACAGCTTAGGCTATCTCTAACTTAAGTAACTTATGTTCTTATTAAGACATATAGGTTATTGGATAAGGTAGCAGACTGTATCTGACGTTAAGGCAAACGCCGTCTTCAGAGCCTTGAAAGTAAATCAAATCATTCCATTTTGCAATGTGTAACAACCGAAAACCTCTTCTCACATGCATGTTCGATTTATCCCGTCTAAGTGCCTGTAAGCGAATTAAGGGCAGCATCCACGGGAAAAATCAATTTTGAGACTTCAGCACTTTTAGAATACATTCCACAAGATTTGCTCAACACCGAAATATGAGAGCACAAAATTTATTGTCCATGTCCAAGAGAAAGACGAGTTGTCCGTTCCTCGCGCACTTCGCAGATCGTGGAGCACTCGAACGTGAACAGTTAGGTTTCCTCCTTCTGGTGAGCAGAGGACAACCACTGCAGTTCATATTTGTTGCTTACATAGTGTACGCTCGCTGTAGAAATTTCGAGCTTCTGCGATTTGGGTAGATTTGCCTTAGGATGTTTGTATTTTTTGTTCGTTAGGATCTCTCGCATCAAAAATTTCACTAGACATTTTCGTTGTGTTCTGGATAACTGATAGTGGTTATTTTTACAATTATCTTCCTCTGCAAGTTTGTTTGTGACACATCCGCTTTGTGATGGTCTTCCTGTTGACGGAACAACTCGTCCATTTTCCTAACTTAGACACGACGTCTTCCGCATTTTTTCGGTTAATTGTAAATTTTGTGCTCTCTTCTTATGGCTTAAACAAATCTTGTCGAGGGGATTCTAAAAATGCGAAAATCTTAAAATTCGTTTTTTTTTTCGTTGGTGCTGTCTTCGATGACGAATGAACTCACCAGGTGATTCACAGAGTACATGCTGAAAGAATTCAACTGTGCAAAACTGTCGTCCGAAAAGATGGAGCTAGTTGGCAACTCAGAGATAATGAGTTAACCTATAAGACTGAAATATAAGACCGTCCAGAGTTCCTAAGGGCATCCTTTATTATTGACTTGCCCGTTAGCTACGCATTCTCTAGACAACAAGTTTTGCTCAGTTGCGCAGCTCCACTGCATATTTGGTGAGACATTTCGTGAGCTCATCCATCGATCACCGCAGAAATTTGTACAGAACGAATCGAGAACTTTAATGAGAAAAGACGTTTGGTTGTTTCAAACTGCAAACTGAAATGATCTTTTCAGGTCTCTGAAGGTGACGTGTTGTCGAAATGTCAGGCGTGGTTAATTGTTTACAGCAATCTGTATGTCTTAACAAGAACATAAGTTACCTAAGAACAATTCTCAGATTCAAAGAACAGAGAACGGGCGAACGATTGGACTTCCCAAAATATCATACCTGATTTTCAATCGTGCATAAAACTCTGTAATTTATGACTGTGAAATGACTGAGACCAGTTCAGTAAAGGCTATTAAAAGATATAATGTATTTCGGAAACAGTTTTGTTTTGAGATGAATTGGACTGGACTGTATTTTGTAGTAAAATTACATACACAAACACCGGTCTAAAAGGCGAAGGTGGTTCAAAAGTTCTCTTTGCAGTGTAGTCAATCAGGCCTATTTAAACCATTGTCACTCACACTGATAATTCAAGTAATTTCTAGATCTGTCGAGCCTTCTAGTACCTAATAGACCGATCTATAATTCTACTAATACTCCTGCCATATCTAATCTCAATATCTTTGAAAAAAGGCATTATGATCTATGTTAAGTCAAACTTCCTATTCCCTCATATACCTACGATGCAGATTGCTGCCAAAAGAAATATTCCGCTGAACTTTTATTATCACCGAAAAATTGCGGAATTGTTTGAATCTCTAAAAACATGCCTAAATATTTCTTTGCAACTTCTCCTTCGCATAAATATTCAGTTATACCTAAGTGACGAACATTTTTATGTTAATTTTAGTCGAAATTCTGGCGGCTAGCCATAACTCAAGTGAGCAGACCTACTCAGAATGCCATTTTCCCTTTTTTTAACCCTAAAGCTTTTATATAGTGATAGTAACACCTCTTTAGTTCATAGTGGTAAACATCAGATAAGGAGTGTCACCTTAAGCAAGCTTTATGTGTTCTAAACTCTTAAGCACTGAACTCTTAAGCAGCAAGTTCTTAAGCAGTCTCACTCAGAGGACCACACGAGCAGCAGCTGAGGTGAGTGCATCACGAAGTACTTATTCGCATTTCAAATAAATAGGTTCTCACAAAAATCCGATGTCACTGACGAGCTCACGTGATAAAACGCTGAAAGCCACACTGCAATGACCTAGCTGGGACACCCTTATTAGGCGTGCCAACCCTAATGGTGGCCTCGAGGTTTTTAGTAGCCTCGTAGAAACTCTCGCGCCAGTTTTTACACCTATGTGCTGGCGCTATGTAGGTCAGACGACAAAGAGCGCGGCGGAAGGAATCTTAATTTTCTTTGTTTTATTCTAGCAAAACTTGCAAAGCACTAATCATACACAACCACGAACATGCATAGTCTCTATTCGGTTTTCTTTTTGTGCACATTTCTGGCAGTATTTATTTATTTATTTATTTACTTGTTTTTTTATTTATTCGTTTGATTCCCTGTTATTCTAAGAACTTAGGAAAATTTTCTTGCCATTTTTTGTTCCAGAAAGCTCAATGTAAATTTTTAGAAATATTTTCAAAAAATTTACAGTCGGTTTTCCTTTGGCCCCGCTCCCACTTTCGTCCTGAAAGGGCATCCCAAAAAAATATCTGCGGCCGCCACTGTTCATGAGATATATAGGATCTATACATATCGTATCTAAATATCTATCTAAATAAAACTAAATTAGTGTTTGCCATAACTTGTCGCGTAGACTTTCTTTGTCCGACATGCTATCTCATTTCGTATTTTCGTAAGTCAGTGAAGGTGGCTGTATTTCTTTTGGGCCGCGGTTAGCAGAGGAAAATGATTCGAGCTAAGAAAAGTCCTTGCAAAAAAATTCTTTATGTGAAATCTTATCATGCGATGGTATTAGATTTTCAAAACAGCATACAAAAGTAAGTTCGAAAAGCGACTTCCATCTACTCTCCTCCTTGCGAATAGGTCATTCCAAAAAAAATTTTTTGAGCTTTGATCATCCTTGGGAACTCTGGATTTTGCGCTGCAGATTCCACGTGAATTTCTGTGGTTCGATTAAATACACTTTTTATTGAAACTATCTGCTCATTTATCTTGTCTGTTCACCTTCTCCGTTCACCTTCGCTTCTCAGATTTCTGTCCTTTTTCGCATTCGGCCTGGACAATTTTTACGTTAGCCTGGCTACTACTTAAAGAGATTGGATAAAACGCAATGAGGCGGAGCTCTATAGCTTGAATAATTCCCCTGCTTCTCCACTCGTGCCCTCTATCTGGAGCTTTTGTGCTTTCCGCGATACGTCCTTCTGAAACTCGAATGTGCTATGAGTGTGATTCATGAGAGATGTGTTATGACCACAGCTTTAAGGGCAGCGTTCATTTCTGTCTTCGTTTGTGATCAGCTCAGAGAAGACCAGCTGAATCTCTTTCACATCTCTATCGCAGTAGCGGCCACAGTCGATTGGTTTAAGCCCTTAAATTCCATTTTTGTACGGCAGCTTTGCGAGTTCAGTGAGGCAGAGGAATAGGTAGGTCAAAATAGTCTAAATGAGAGCAATTTATTTAGTTGCTTTATTTTGTTAGATTTTTCTAGCTGGATGCAGCTCATTAGTAGCTGAGCTACTTTGCTCTAATTGTAAGAAGAAAGCAGATGTTTCGTAGGTTTCTCTGATAAACTCAATTATTAACGTTGACTTGCTTACTGTGATCCATTTCTGATAGCGCTGAACTCGTGACAGTGGTCTCCAAGAATGGATTTTTCAGGTATTGAACTAATAACTACCTTCGCTGTTACCGTTGCTACTGTTACTATAGTATTTTATAGTAATTTAGAGGAAGCCCAACTGATCTTCCTACTATAAAGACTTAGCAAGGAAAACGTAATCGAACCCTGCCTTTAGGAAAGACACGTGTCGAGGAATGAAAAGAATTTTATCATCAAAAAGAGTAAATTTAGAGACCTGAGGATAGCACTATTTGTTATGACGTACTCTTTTGTTAAATTTCGTAAAATGGAGATAAACATATGTATTTCTATTAGACTGAAGCAAGTGAAACTTCCACAACTGCGGTAGTTGTAGTTAAAATTCTACAAAAAAAATCGTTAAAGACAGTTCCTAAAACTTGCTAGAAAAGGTTCGAAAGCTCTTGACTTCTTTTACGAAACGTTTCCAGTCTGTTGCTGTAGCCTTATCATGACAGAATGCTCAAAGCAGAAATTCAGAGTTTTTCGGCTTTATAGGGTAGGTTTTTAGGCTATTTTCGATCTAAAGATCCCAATTTTAAAGCTTTGAACGCAATTTGTATTAGTGTCTTCACATTCCTCAAGGTATCTGTCATCATATCTAACGTCGCGCCTGATTTTTGTGATGGTGTGCTAACTGTTATTGTGTTAAATTACTCGAAAACCCTCATTCTTCATCTTGAAACTAAAAAAATTTAGGCTTTCTTCTTACTTTATAATGAAACTAACTCATCTGCCTTGCCGTCTGAGTTCTATTCTTTACGATCTCTTTGATTCTTTCATTTGCATCTGCCAAGCTGACTACGTTCTTTTTGTTTTTTTTGCGTTGTTTTATCTTTTCTAAACATGTAACCTCTGTATTTTACCAAGCAATAAATACCAGTAGCCTAGGCGCATATCAGCAGTCACTGGTAAGAAATGGTGGAAGGTGCGGTACGAGTTGTGCAAATAGACGACTTTCGTTCAATCGCCTTTTGAGTCTTCGAATGATTCCGAAAGAGGTGCTCAAAAAATGGGTAGATGCTCAAAAATCTCGTAAAAACCTCTGCCAAAACATTATTCCTGACCGAGAAAATCGCTCCAGAAGATAGGTCGTGCCTATTTGCTAGATTTCGCAGATGAATTTTCGATTTCGTCGCGCGCTTGACTTTGAATGCGACATCGCCTGTTTTGCGGAAGGTGGAAGAGTTTCACATTTCCATTCATACTAAGTGGTTTTAGCATTCCAGCTAAGGTGCAGAACGAAATGGTATGCGCAACACTTCTTCCTAAGCGATTTTCTCGGTCGGAATGACTTCTAAGCCGAGACTTTTGTACATCTGCCCATTCTTTCAGTCTGTCTTTCAGAATACGTCGACAACTCAGAAGGCGTTCTAAGCATGAGCGCTACCTTTACGAAAGATTATGGAAGTCCTTTGTTGTAAACAAAGCACAATGTGGTTGTTTGCAGATGCTTTTGAAAATTGTGAAGGAAGATTTAAAAAATTTAAGATACTCAAGCATCCTACTTTACTTTTTCAGCACGCCTCCCGGTTTTCGTGGTATAAAATTTTATAGAGGAATGTGCAGCTGAAATAACTTCCCAAAGTGGGGCTTGTTGATACAGACTTTCATAGTACAAAGGTATTTCCTGAAACTGTTCTATTCATCTTTTGTTAAGCTCGCTTCGCCAATTCTGGTAGTATAGAAGATTGCTCACATAACTTTGTCCTAGAAGTAATAGCTCTTCGAATCTGAGGCAAAGTTTACGGAAGTTTCGTTTGCACCAACCTACCATCTACGCTACAGAAAACCAGTGCAGAGAGCTTGTGCATGTAGTCATTGACGTTTGTATTTAATCTTAAATGAAGTTAAAGAGATACGGATGAAGATGTCATACCAGTTCTTCATTGATGAGGAAGATTCGGCATATAATGCAGTCGATACTGAAGATACATTTTGGGACATTTAAATGGCAAAATCGGCTGCTATTCTGAAAAGTGAAATATCCCTCAAAGTGGCAGGATCATTTTCGTTTTCCGACTTCTTCAAAATTTCCGTGGAGACGATGGCCATGGTCAATTCCTTCATAAATGGTACTTCCTCAACAGATAGAATTTAGTGATCTGTGCCCCTTCGGCTCTATTCTCAGCAGCGAAGAGCGTCGATAAAAATAGAGCCTAATCCCATCTGAACGCGCCACCTCCCGAGGGACAAGGCTGAATACGGGCCTAAATGTTGTTGTTCGGCTCGAAGTCGTTGCAGTCGCAGACATTTGAGAAATGCGGACGACTCTATGGCTGCTAACTTAGGGCACTAGCATACAAACAACAGTACAACGACAGCTGCCTGTTCGATGTTGACGAGTTGGTGTCGAGCCGACGTTACATTCAGCCCAGCTTCAGGTTTGCTGCGCTACACTGCGCCCGACCGCTTCCTCCTGCATTGCCGACCTTGAGTGACCGTCAGCGCACTCCTCCCCGTCTATCATAACCGAGTCGGGGTTTTATCGCTGCCCAGCCGGTTCCGTCTGCGTCTCGGCCACTATGCATCCCTCGGATGATATGCTGTCTTTCGACGACAGTCTGCTCATTAAAGATCATCCAGTTCGCGATAAGATAGACCGCCACTTTCGCGTATGCACGTTCTTTGCACGCATAATTGGTCACTGATAGTCATCTTCGTCTTCTTATCTATTCGTAACCCACAACGAAATCTCCGCTCGTGGGTGTACGCTAGTAATTATGTAGTCCTTATTTTATTCACGTGCAGGTCTGATTCCTCCCTTCCTCCATCTTCGTGCTGTCTTCGTTTTCTATTCTATTCTTAGAATCTTTCGAAGGTCGCTGTTCTCTGCAAGCGCATTGTAATATATTAGAATTTTTAAAAAGCAAAACCGAACTTTAGAGATAGTTTCGTCTCTTAATGTTTGCTTTTCCCTTTTTTTGGTAGGACTATGGGGATTTCACTGGCGAAATCTCCTTGAAATTGAAACATCCGAGGAGCTCGACGTCTCCTAGTCTTACACATGAGTTCAATGGAGCTGGCATCAAAACTGCCATCACTTTGCTTCGTGCATTTGTTTTCGTCCTGCGGTGTTCTGACGTGGTTGAGAAGCAGACTGGAACGGATACTGACGAACTATCGTGAAGAAACAGAATTTCGTCCTAGCGTCTCCTTGAAGCAGAAGATGTCAATCCTCTTCACTGACATCCTCATCTTGTAACTTAATAATGGAATTCAGCAAGTTTCTATGATGGAGTTCCTGTTGTTCGTTACAGCGGTATAGAACTGCACTACCATTCTTTGACCAATATCAGGACGAAACGGAGGCAGGAAACAGTGATAGCATTGATTCTTCTGGGGGACATTGGTGAGTACGGACCTCCATGTTCAATCCGAAAAGGGGCGTAGAAAAATCGGGACCCGCTCGTAGGACTGTGCCCTCTCGTTCGCGACATTCCTGCTCATTTGATCTGGTAATTTTTCCAAAATAGGTCACAAATTTCCTCGGCCAGCAGGGTGTAGATGTCTGGAGCGCGGAAAGCTTAGTGCAGGAACACCGATTTTGCCGAGCCTATGGCCATTTTCAGCAAGCAGACTATGAGAAGAAGCGCGATGCCAGAGATGTTCGCCTTGGAAGAAAACTGCATGTTATTTTTAAGCTTATTTTAGATTCTTTTATAGTTATTCCGTAAGAATAGTAAGGAAAGTAGCTAGTTCTCTGGCACCTCAAACTTCAATTCCAAGTTTTCCAACATCACGAAGGCGATATGTCTCGCGTTTAGCACAAGTAAAGTCCTCAAATCCCTTGCTGGCTCAGCTCAACTCTCACTCCATACTGATTGGAATAGCGGGGCTGCTTCTGTTCCAGAATGAGCTATTCAAATTCCCCATAATTTCCGTTTCTTACTTCAATATGTGCATATCTTTCAAACAATAACGGAAAGATACAGCCACACTGCCAAGAAAGTGAGAAGATATCTATGACTGTAAGAATCCAGAATGTGCCAATTTTTCTACCCTTGATTAGCAGAAAATTTTTAAAATTTTCTTGAAACTGAAGCAAAAAAGTAGCAAATAGTGCAAAATTTCGTTGTTGAGTTTATCTCAGTTTTGTCTATTTGAACAAACGAAATAAACTGCTCTATGCCCTTTGCCATTTACCAACTGGTTGTTCCTTAACAGGTTTACCTAAATTATTATTGATCCAAGGTATACGTAACTCCCTCACTTCGGAATTTTCTTGGAAGGGTTGCAAAACTTGCAAAATTTGCGTTATAGCATGAAGGGCTACATGGAAGTCCCTGAATAAGTCATTGGGGAGAACGCTTGGAAAAGATGCTCAAAGTAGGCTGCTTTTCGAACAACCTCGTGACAGTTTAAATACTGACCGGTTGAAGTCTGGACATACTTGGTTGCTACTTTTATAGTCTTATACTTTGTTATTTTCAAGTATGCTGAGCTTTTTCATTCACTTGCTTACGTTTCGGCGAACTCCCCTTTATCAGGGCCATTTTGAATCGCCGATGCTTTTGGCGAGGTGTAGTATCTGAGTAACTGAAGGATGCGAGTTCGCCAAACCGTTAGCCAGTTAACAAAAGAAATATAGTAATCTTGAGCAGAGCTTAGCAAAGTATAAGGTTAAGAATGCAATAATCTCAAAGCAGTACTTTTATATACTTTTATACCTCTACTGTTCTTTCATGTAGTGAAGTCACTAAGTTTCAGTCACTAAATGTGGATACGACGAATCTCGATACACCTGTAGAGATGCATTTGCTCTATACATAATAAAACCTTTAAGATCTGACTTTTGAACTTTCCAAATTTTACAGTTTTTCGGCATCCGTTTATTTACTTTTACTCCGTTTATTATTTTTACTTTTTAAGTCTTATATATACTATTGATCTTGATCCGCCTACCCTAATGAATTCCAGCATGAATGCAGAAGTAATGAATGCAATCTGCCAGCCCCCGAAATAATCAGCTGATTCCCAATAAAACATTCGCGCGTAACTGCGCATAACTATCAGCCAACCGTAGGCGTTTTATCTAGTTGTCATTCAGTATAAACGATTTTTGCACAATAAAATCAAGCAGTCTGACGCGGAAGTCACGTCACTAGATAGGACGAGTTCAGCCAGGAGCCAGACAGCAGTGATCACCCAAGAGTGCAACAGTTACTGTCGCAAAACATTCTATATTTACATACAACGTCAGAATCAAAAGAACATAGAAAAATAAGAGATGCCATTAGTTCGGAGTACAGCGAAAATTCTGGCTGTGTTTTTTATCCGGAAAATTGTAGGAATGTGCCGAGCAACGTATTCTCCAAGTCAGCGCAGGTAAAGAAAGCAAATGCCGGGGTTGTCTGAACAAATTAACATTAGACCGTGGCCAGTAGTGGACTTTATGAGCTGAGGAGTTTGTCGAAACAAGTTTGCGAATCTTCACATCTTCGCCGAAACTTCCGTTTTTCTTTCCCTCACACTGTCACTTTTATTACCTTTCTTCGTTAAAAGCGTCAATGCGCGTAGTAGAAATTCTCGAGCGGAATAGGTAAGTAGTGAGATTTGCAAATACGAACATCTTACAAAAAACTGTTTTTACCGCGAAAAGTCAGACTTTTTGCGGAAGTTTGTCGAACTTCTATCGCCTTCGAGGAAGTTCGCTGGTTCGGTTTTTTTCCGAGCCTTCTCCTGTTTAAAAGTGGGATTCTGTAGCAGGGTTAGAGCTTTCTCTTCTTCCTACTCTAAGGCTTCTTGTGATCTATGCGCTAGGAATAGTATAAGGGGAATTAATCCTAGATAAATCTAACCTTTTTTCTTTAAAAAGAGCTCCTGTCACAGCAGGAAACTCCAGTCTGGGAGTGGTCAGTCATTAAAACTTATTTATTGCATACCACCTCCCGAAAATTTCCCTTATTTATAATAAATTTTCAATGAAATGATAGAAAAACCAGTCCAAAATTATCCAAAATCTGACCGTCGTTGTTGGTGATTCTTGAAGGCTCCCCTGAGATGGGTCTCTACGCTAATGCTTTGCACTACATTATTCAGATATGCTTAGTTGAAAAACTCAGAAGAAAGTGGATAGGTTTGGTTTCGAGAACCAATGCCCGCATAGCGCGGATGCCGTTGCCATCCACTTCCTATGGGGCTATGATCACGATGAAGGAAGTTCTAAGAAACCTGCTAGGTACAATGGTATCCAGCAATTGTGCCTCAGCTCGGCCCAGATTATACTTAATTACATCGTCTCTAAAGGCTCATTTCTATTAGATGGTGTTGGTACGACAAGCATTTTTGCAACTCTAACAGAACTTCGCTAAAATTTAATGTTTTCATTATAGGCTGTTGCGATTCCAGGCTGACCACAGCTTTTCTGTGCGGATTTTACTGTTTTTAAGTCTAAACACACGCGAATTCTTGTGGCGTTTCTCATCTCTGCATGTCTTAATTAGCGGAATTTTTAAAGGTAAAGCGTTGAGGAAATGGCAGACATACTTGGGAACCATGATGGACATGGAAGAACTTCAATTTCTAGCTCGTATATTTTTCGTACAGTCGAGTTCGTTATGTGCAGGGAGACGAGTTCTTTCTGATTCACTGAAGCTGACCGTCCGTTAAGAAGACTTTTTACACTACCACTCGACTGCTATTGGAATACCGGTTTTCACGAAGCTATAGTGAAGCATTCCAATGCAAGACCATAAAACAATAAACAGTGTCTTCTTCTGGGTGAGAGCAAACTCTGGAGACTGCCCCAATGGCAGGTTGTCCTGGTTCTCGTCAAGCCACTCCGCAACCCTCTTCCTTTTGTCATAAAGGACTCAAGTTTTGCCGCAGTTTATGCTTCGCTCAGAGAAAGGTGTTTTTATTTCTTTCGAAGGAAAAATACAATTCTCTGAAGGCCTCGGCATCTCTCTGCGGCTAAGTGTGTGAAGTACCGAGTGAAAAAGTCGTTTTTTTTTTCATTCCTATGACATAGAGGTGTCTTGAGGTGAAATATTCGCCAACGTCAACGTTTAGCGTCGAACAGATCTTCGGATATTCTTTCGTCAGTTCTTTCTAGGCAAAATCTATGTTCGATAGGTGCGGAAGGTCCCCTGGCATAAGAAGCATTTTCAAGAGGTGTATCTCTGGAGCAGAATTTAGAATGCCAACGATGCACATCACTGTTTTTCCCTGAAAATGCATCTATCTTATTACGGGGTGATATCTGATGTTCGAACTTCAATCCACGGATAGTGGTCATAGGAATCGTAAACTTGCATACCTTACTGCAAGAGTTGGAGAATGTCCGTATACTACTTAGATCGATCCATGACGCATCAAAAATACGAAAATAGAGATCCGTTAAACACAAGAATGTATCACTCGCTTTGGTGTTTGGTCAGGAATGTACCTTAAAAAAGGAGGAATGTCGACGTAAGTTATATCACATGACCTATTGTCGTGGCTATGGTCAACCTGTATAGGCACTCTTCAGATTTGTACTACATCAGCTTTATAAGCATAAAAAGGATTTATTAGTAGCGAAATCCTAACATGTACTCCTGGTATATCCTTCTAGATTTCTTTTCTGTCCTTTAATGCAACAAAAATCGCTGCTTTCACGATATTTTCATATGTTTTGCGAGTGAGGGCATTTGCGTGAATCTAACGTCACGCTTTTTATAATATCATGCAATATGCAGCGCTGCACCTCGTAATGGTCTGTACATGGTCAGCTTGTGTACTCTGCAAAACATGTGTCTGACCTTTGCCTGAACCCCTCCCACCTACTGCGTTACTGTACTCATCAAAATTCCAGACCGCACTGGATTACTGGCTGAGCCGGTTACTCTTGCGCTATAAATACGGTGGGGAAGGACAGTTTTCGTACTACTCTCGAGAGATCTAATGGCTAGCGACTGGTCAATTCAACTCTTGGTTTTCGGTTTTCGCAAGCGCTGTTCGCTAAACGTCGACGCATATCGTTCAACTCTATTCTTAGATTCCAAACTCGCT
>KN550261.1:9940-23379 GCA_000797555.1 Oesophagostomum dentatum | reverse complement strand
CCGCCGATGGCGGTATAAGCTAGAAGCACGAAAAGTACCATAAAAACTGGTATCCGCAGTTCGTCTTCCATCGAGGATTCGGAATCACTGTCCATTTCATGTAGATTCAAGGAACCAGCCTGCAATACGGGAAAGCTCTAAATCTCTAGCTGTGCTACCTTTCCTGGGCTTGGAAAATATCTTAGTATTTCAAGAACTAAGGTATCCTATGCCTTTTTTGCTCCTTGGCTGCTAAACAGGAGGTTAGTGATTCTTTTTATGGATTATGAATTTTGTAACCTAAAATTGGCAGAAAATATGCGAGCGTATAGGTTCTTTCCGCTCTTTTGTTCAAAAATGTTCGCTTCCAGCATAGTATACTGCATCCACTATAATTCAGCTTCTTACATCTTAAACGTAAAACAATATCTTCAAACTTTTGAACTGTTCCCACAATCACATTTCCGTAAAGATTACATAAACATTAGCATTGAGTAAACTCATAAACATTATGCACTACGATTTTAATTGTAAGCCAGACTTCACGGGTGACGATTTATTAAACAAGATGAAAACAGTGACTCAGAATAAAGTGGATAGGAGCGAAGTGAGATCCTACAACCGCAGAAAATCAAATAAATTCCTTGGGTTTCCCTGCGCATGTGCGAGAAAACACTAATTATTTTGCATGGACAGAAAAACAAATTTTTAGTGGCCCTTTTCGGGTCAAATGAGTTAGAAAAATAGCTGCTCCTGTTCAACTTGTTCTGAGTCAATGTTTTGATTTTGTTTAATAAGTCGTGTCACATTTTGGAAGTTTCAACTGCGAGCGAATATTCTGATCAAGTTTGGTTCCTTAACTATAGCGAAGAAAATTTCATTGACGATAATTCCAGCATCATATGCAGTTTATTGCCTTGTTTTGATGATTAATGAAGGTTAATAATGCCGGCGAAAATATGGCCTTGTTATAAGCTTACAGTTCGTAGTTTCTGAAAATTCTAGGGGATAGCGTGACGAACCACCTATGCCACGTGGATCTACAACTAGGATAGATCTATAAACATTTTATGGATACAGACTGCATGGTTCATTAAAGGAACTCGAGATGTTTGGGAATCATGTCTTGACAAAATGTTGCAATACCTAAGACGGTGACCTTGGCTGAAACTCCCACATTTACGGTGTCTCGTTTCTTTTGGAAGTCAACTACCTTTGCTTCACATCCAATCTAATGAAATTTCCACAGTAAGTCCTCCATAGTAAACTGTGTACTTGTAAGCTAATGGTCATAACCGTATTCTGCTGGAGATACGCTATTTTCTTCAAAATTACGAAAAAAAAACTACTTGTTTCACTGCACAAGACTTGGCAACGAACTTGGTGATTTTGGATAGGCTACTACAGAATCCGGAAAAATAGGCATCAAAATTTCAATGCTGGTGATCTATTTAATAAGGGTCCGACGCATTTCGAAATAATTGGAAAATTGTCAAAACCTCGGAAACCTCTGATTCATAGGAATCTCAGCACTCTTCGATTTGCAAATTCTTTTTCAGAGCGTGATTTCGAAGGAGAAGATTACCAAAAAAGAAGCACACTCATAGAGTCATGATCAAGTAATTCACGAAAAAAGGAACTGAAACAATTTCCTTCTTATAATTAAATATCTTTTGCTACGTCATATAGGGCACTTCTGGTGCATCTACACATTAAGCATTAAAGACCAAGAGAAACTTCGTAACATCTGATCGGATGTGTATGGAAGAGTACGGTAGTGATTTACTCCTAGCCTTTTCTCTACTATTAGTTCGAAAATTGCAGTAGTTTTTGCGTCGCCCTGTGCTTAGAGATTTTTTTAAAAAAATATTCCAGCACTTATAGTTAGAGACGGCTGGCTGGTTGTACCTTTCACAGAAAAAAGATCCTTGGATAACCGAAATCATAACGTTATTTGTTCTACGTCTGACGATTCGCAGAGTGAGAGCGTTTTTTTTCAAACAATAATAGATCAAAGATATGAAAACTAGTACTCCATACTACGTGCCATTTTCACAATTCTACGACATACTGCGTAAATGACGTAGAAAAAGTATGTACCTTCGATGAGCCAGTGTCGCTCGTATGTGAATGCGACGATGAGCGATAGTGAAGAGAAATGCGCCTTGACTGTTTTCGGATCTGCAATAGTTAAATTAAAATCGAGAATTAATCAGCTGCGATTTCTAGCATTTCGATCTGAGCTGTCGTCAAATTTCTCACTGGAAGTAGCGAAAAAAGTGAAAATCGCTTCTTGAAATATCGATGAAAGCGTGTTATTTCAGTATGCACAGAGCCTTTTCTTCATTCATTTCCGATATCATCAGGGCATGTTCGCCTAGTGTTCAGCTATGCATTTGAAACACAACAACTGCATGCGAAGTAGAAGCCGATAATGGTGCATCTAAGCTTGGCAAAGTGATGTGAGAAATGAATCTTGAAACCATCGTACCACCATGGTGGCATTAAGGCCTTCGTCTAGGTTAGAGCTATTTTGTAAGGAAGAACGACATGCTTAGTGCTAGGAAAATAGAGATTAATGAAGTGAAGTAGTGTCACGCACACAAAGTTCTGCATTTTCAAGGGTGGATGTCTAAAAATTCACAAAATTTTCAAGCATAGAACACTCACACCCAGTTGCTACAGCTAGGTGAAATATGAGTAGCGTTTTGTGGATGAAAGAGCAAAACTAATTAACTTTGGATGATCTTATCTTTGCTGTAGGTGTTCTCTCGCTGCAATAGACAATTCTGGCTTGTAGTCTGATTTTCTCAAAAAGTATAGGGCCCAAATTAAGTGTCCGACTTGGAAGAGGCAGATATCCAGCTGAGAAAAAGATCCAGAGTTAAAAAACGCTGCCTTTAGAATTTTGTTGAAGGCTGTAATCAGAGGCAATGTTTTTTCTATTAAATTTGTAGCAGTTGTGCTATTCTCACTGAATGCTCACAGATACAAAAGGAGGGATTCATGGTGATTTTTTTCGATATCCTTTGATTTTTGACAGGGCGTAGTAGTAGACGATTGTTGCTTGGAAAAATGGTTCGATAGGAAATATAACTTAACTTCGGAAAAAGGTCGTACTATCTTCTTACGAGTTTTTGGGTGGCAGACTTAATAAAAGGTATGGAATAGGAGGAGACGAGTCCTGACAGGATTGAATTTCTCGAAAATTACAGAAAATTCTTCGGAATCTTGGTGCACTTGAAGATAGCTTGTCGAGAAAGGTACAACTGCTAGAAAATTGCAAATAATCATACAACTTTTTGTGACCATTCTTGATCCCTTTAAAGGCAGCATCTATAGAAGAATCGACTTTGAGATATTTCCATTTTTTTCTACCCTAGGCGCACGGTATATCAAAGGCCAGAGTTAAAAAGGTGAAAGTTAAAACTCACCTAGAAAATGGCAAAAACGTGCTTCCCGCGCTTATACAGATAACGAGGACGAGCGCACGAGTTGTCGATAGATTTGTACGTCGACAGCGGACGACGTAACTCGTCCGCTTACCCTCGTAACTTGGACAAGCACGACAGGCACGTTTTCGGCATTTCCCTGGTGAGTTTTTCTTTTTGCGATTTTAAACTTTGGCCTTGGGCAAATCGTTTGGCTAGGATATAAAATGTGCAAAAACATCAAAATTGGTTTTTTTTCTGTGTGTACTGCCTTTAAAATGGTCGCCACTTGCTCCAGAATCGCATTTTTACTGCCATTATGTTTCTTTACGCTTGCAAATTTGGTTCACTAGGCGTGAGACCAGCTATCCATTGGTTTTAACAGCAGCTTCATAATTAAGAATAACGGGGATGTCCAAAAACTGGCAGCTATCCTAAGAAACTCGCGTACACTGTAGTTCACAATTTCAAACATCTAGTAGTTAAATCAGAAATTTGACGGCACACTAGCTGAGCACGCCTTACCGCTTCCGATATGCTGTTTCTTCGTCTTGCGATCAACTGAAAATGTCACATGTTAACTCAAATACAAAGGTATACGAAAAGCCTTGTGAGATGTTGCCGAACGCATTTTGCTGATCATCGTTATAGGAATAAAGCTACAGATGTTATGGGATTCTATTAGTTTACAATCCAACCAAAAACGTGGGAAAAAAGACTATGAAGAGGAATAAACTCACTTTGCGCTTAAATGCTCGATATGATTTATAGAGGAAGCTGAGGAACTCTGATAAAAACTTTCCAATATCGGCAATAGTAACCAGCAGTAGTGGAATGCCAAACAGTGCAAAAATGATGCAGGCTATCCTACCAGATGTTGTGGTAGGGACTAGGTTACCGTAACCTGAAACAGCTCGACTGAACACGTCGAAGGAAGAACTTGAGCGGGCCATGACCCGTAGTAAAGTTCATTCAGCAGAGATCCGACGAAAAAAAAATTGGCCGCAAAACTTTGACAAGGCCCACCAGTTTCCGAGGATATTCAGCTGACCCTAATGCAGAAGATATTTAAAAACTTTAGAAAATTATTCCAGCAGTTCCCTAACTGTGCAGGCTAGAAAAGTTAAAATCAGCTTCAAAGGAACAGCAATTTCCTTGAGAAAATCCATGATTTATGACGAAGAAATATTCGACTTTTTAGATCAAAACGGTGGGTGGCGGCTGAGCAGCAGATCAACGGTGGGTAGTAATTTCCAGTACTTTGTAGACCTTCCTCTTAGCTGAAATTAACTTTCTCAGCTGCCCATGACGAGAAATGCTTTCAAACTATATAATGGACATGATTTCCCTTATCTTTAGCGCTTTCACAACTTTTCCCTGCCGTTCCTATGCGCTAGCGTTAAGAATCCGCGGTCTAGCCATGATGCCTCCTTGTTACATATCTGACGCCTTTTTGCACCAACATCGAGAATTTTTTAAACTTTCTCTTGAGCACCTTAAAAAATCTCAGCCGATATTCGTCTGCATCTCCTCATATGTGCGTTAGTTATTTTGCATAAAACTTAGACTGAGTTTTTTTTTTGAAAAACTAAGGCAGAGTTTCAGCTGAATAACAGTAGTTTGTCTTACTTATTCTCAACCAAGGGTTCCATCCGTCAGCATAGCTTATATTTTTATATAGGTGAGTGCCAGTTTAATTCAGGTGAGATTGCTGGCTTTCAGTGGAGCACTCATTTAAGATCATCTTAGCTGAGTGAACTTTACGACGGCCCATAATTCTACTTCGCCACGCTAGCCAACGCTTGTACAGCTGGCACATTTTAGCGAGCTAAAAATTGCTTACTAAATCTGCACGCCTAATTTCAAGGCATTTCGAGAATTAGGCAGATAGATTACAAGTATAAGCAGATGTATCAAACGTGCGTGTATATGTCAAGGAATACTTTTTCCTGCTTGTCTCTAACGCTGCGTAGGATTTTGCGTTATTCTTATGGATCCCAGTTGAAGATTTGCTTCTACAAGGATGTAATTTATGCACAAGTTAACTAAAGAAATATATACAAGCGGCTCCAATCTCATCTCATTTTTCGCTTTAATTCATGCACTTACTCATCCAAATTCCGAGGCCTACTGCATCATAGCTTGGCTACTCATATTCACGAGACAAGCTGAGCACATCTGAGGTTGGCTTTATCGGAAAACAGAACATAATCGAAAATTAGCAGTTGAAGGAGATTTGCTATCCTAGGCATTATTCCTAGAAGGAAACATAACCATGGATGAGTTTCCAAAAGTGCATAAGAATGCACGACTTTCGCAAAAAAAAAAAAACAAAAAACAAAAAAAACAAAAGCAGATCTAAACATAGACACATTTTAAAATGTAGAAGAATACGAGTCTTCAATGTTGTGTTACATTTTTTACTTGTATACAAGGCTCTGTACGTTTAGATTTGTTATGGAGCTCTCATTTTCTCCGCATTTTCTCGATTTTCCAATTTGCAGCCAATTTTTTCCGTTTTGCTTTTATTGCACGATATAACGCTATTGGTGGGGATTTATCCCTTGTAAAAAATCGAGAAACAAAGCAGAAATTAAATGGAAATCAAACATTTACTGCTTTCCAAAGCTGCTGCGGAACTCTAAAAATTAAATTTGAACGATACAAGTAAGATATAAATAAACCCTAGAAAAATAGCCACTGGTGCAGGCAACGTCAAAACCAAAGCAAGTTCTACCTCATTCACTTCCCGTGAAGGTGTGCTTGTTCGTTAAAGGGAAAAATTTCGTTGGTAGAATTGTCCTAGATAACAGAAAATTCTGTTTACCATTTTCACCCCCATTTACCCAGTGCCTTAGTTACAGCGGCAGTCTGCTTCCACGGGTTCCTGCTGAATGCACGTTGCAAGGGGAAAAAACTCAGACAACAGGAACTAAGAAGTATAATGAGGAAATTCAGTGGGAAGAAAACAAATTGACTATTTATCCTGCAGATCCAAAGCTGCAAATTTAAACCCGTTGCAAGCCATTTCTTTTTTTAAAGAAGGGACTGTAAACATTTGTGATTTATGAGCTGCTCAAAATAAATATGCACGATGTTAAGGAGGCTGTAAAATGTTAAGGCGCGCCTGCCATAGTTCTCCAAAAAATACCTTATGACGTCAATAAGCTATGGTTATTCAAATGTTCATCACTCACCAATTGTTGTTATGACAGTAGTGGCGAAAAAAATACTGTTCGGATAGGTCCACAGCAATCCCTCTCCCGTCGTTCTGTTCATGAGGTGATTTTCGTTGATAAATTGGTTTCTATATGATATAAATATGTTTTTTACAAGCTGCTCGAAGTACTCCTGATTTATGGTGTTGAAAGCTTCGCGAGAAATTCGATTGTCGATATCCTGGAGAGAAGAAATTTCTGTTAGAATTGGGCTATAGATTTAAGAAGCTGCCATAGCTCAATTGATAACTCTAGCCAAAGATGGAGCACAAATAACTGCCTTACCTGGGTTATATTCCATATATGGTCTTGGAAATCGTCCCTTAGACCGAAAATAGTTCGCAGTTCGTAGTCTCGCTGCTGAAAACACTTTTTCTTCGAGAGCTCACCAGAAGAACGACTAAAATAATTTGCAACGTTTTTCACCACAAGCTCATTTGGTCCTTCTATGGCATGGAAAACCGTGGCACCAATGAGGAGGTAGGCGAAGAGTAGACACACCAGTCCAACATGAGGCAGTATCCGTTTCGCATACTAAATTGACTAGCTAGTTTTATGAAAGAAATATATCCAAAGGAGCAAACAGAAACGAAAGCTGCACCTCATTAAAAGTCCTAAAAGAAAACGCAATCATGTAAATCCAGAGAATGCAGCTGTGAGGCAGAGTATAAACAAACAGTCAAATGACCTCAAGTTGTGTTCCCACACTTTTTTTTCTACTGAGGTCGTGTCGAAGTCATATTACACAAATGCAACGCGCTAACCTAAGAGGCAGACAAATGAATTGTGGTTCTTTTATGGGCGGAAAATTCATTGCAAAGCTCCGCTCCCTATATATTGCTGCAATTCTCAGTGATTAATGATCAGTAGTAGAGAAAAAGCTGATAAAAAATCAACTTCTATAGCCCACCTGCGGATGCTTATGTGTGAAAGATATTGAAAGAGTTGCTCAATGAAAACTATGTCTATTTTCGAAAAGTGATCTTCAAAACTTTGCTGGTATTCTACTTCTAAAGATTTTTTCTCACAATCGACATTTATTCGGCCGAAACGCAAAGGTCTGGGCGCATATTCATAAAAGTGGTTGGGTATTCCAAACAGTTTGAAATTTTCTTTAGAGTAATTTCCTGAAGAAGCTTTCTCCGCAGTTTGGATCGTAGTCGTTTCCTGCTGCTCGTCTTGCCGAACCAAGTCAAGAATGTGAGCTGTTTCAGCAGGAAGCTGCGTAAATTTCACATTTCTAACGGCATTCGGACTCCAAACGGTTTTACGAATATGGGCGCTGGTGCTGCTTCAAATGTTAATATCAAATCTGCTTTCCAAATCCGCAAAACCTTAACCCAGAAGAATTGTGAACTATCAAACATCACTCGAAAAATGCTGCTTTCACGCAAAAGGTTCCGTAGACACAACTGGAGTGCGTCTACGAGTTGGCAGGCCTCCGAGCTTCGAATTTCGTAAATCTGCTGAGAAAATACAAGTCAGAGCTTAAGAACTGCTTTCCTGAAGATGTATGGCTACACTTAATTCTTCTGAGGAAAGCGTTTCGCAAATTCATAAAACAGCTTTGAAATCAACATTCGAACCTGCACTAGGCTACTTACTTCTTATCTTGCTTGATACGTCAGTTTGGTTAAGTATCTGTCCTTGGTGGGAAACAGAAAAAAATATGGAACTGTCGAAAGCACGATAAGTTTTGGCTACAAAATGTTGCAGTGTACAGTACAACGTCACATTTTTAAAGGAACAAATCAAATTACAGCCTTATGACCATGTTAAAGTCGTGAGCCGAAATGCCAACTTGCGCTGCAGAGATGCCATCCATATTACAGAATTAAAAGTCACCGAAGGAAATTTCAAGCTCGGATAATTATAGCGAAACTTTAAGAGAGAAACTCAGTTAATCAGTAACGATGAATTGTTAATCTAGTTCAAACGTTAAGCTTTCATGCATCTTAGTCAAAAATATTAAATTGCTACACTTCATATCACCAATAGTTGAGAAGGGCCGCATTTTCCCTCTGGAGCTTTATTCTGGATTTCTTCAGAAGAATTTTTGGCGATTTTCTTATCATAGAAGTTCTGAAAATTATACTGAAATAGGAAAACCTATCATTGTTTCTCAATCTTGCATTTACATACAGGATGCAACCGTTTGGCTTTCTGCTGAAAAAAAAAAACTACAAATATGGTAATCTACTACAAAAACAGCACCTATTTGATGATTTTATGAGGTCATCTATCGCGTTTCATCCTCATATAATATCAAAGCAGGGAAGTTAGCTACGTCATGGAATAGTGAGTGGATAGGAACCGTATGTTGTAAATGAATTTTTCTAATAATGGACTTCCCCTCATTCATCATTGTCGCTCAGCAATGCTTTGGTTTAAGAATGTAGGCGATTTTTTGCCGGCACTTCTTTTTGGAGTCGCCACCTGTATCGGTTCGCTTGTTCTTCAAATTCCATGTAACGGGGAAAAGCTGGGAAAGCTGCACAAGAATCTGCCGCTTCTTATTCAAAACGTTAGGTCATCCAAAGATTCCCTCTCTTCATGAGAATTTCCTGAAGGCTGTAGCATAATGCGGAGTTTTCTGATTTAGAGCTGATCAAAGACATGCTTGAAGTCTTGCTTGGACAATTCTCTCCAGATTGTGGATGTACCTCCTCTTTCAAATTTTGGCCTTAAAACCACTACAAGACTGCGCCTTTTCTACAACAAACTGTAGAATATTACCCGAAAATGGAGAGAGCGACTGCATGAGCTTAAGAGTAGTTTACTCATTTCGAAGCCAGAGCTCCGGGACGAGCATTTCGGTGAACCTCGACACACCTTTGCAAAGGAATTAAGCAGCAAATCGACGGGAAAAATAAGCGGCGTTCTGCCACAGCTTTAGAAGAACACAGGAATTTAGGCAACAGGGAAACTAATTCTAAGATCATTATCAAAATCCTATGGCGCGAAAATTAGGTACTGGCGCGTAAGTAGCTAGAGGTGTTTGGATCTACGCCAAACATCCCAAGATAAATCTAGAGGAGCAGTGTCTCTGGATTACGCGGGAGCCAGCCCTCCACCTATTCACGGCTCAAGTTATAACCTGCGCTAGGAACCGTCCTATTCTTCTGTGGATAAGTGGTCGCTTATCTTGCTTTTATGCCTATTCTGAGCAAAAGGTATGGTTCTCGTTTTCTGTTTAGCTTTACGATCCAGAAATGAACCTAGAACATTCTGCTACTTAGATCAGATGTATTTCCGAAGTTATCGCATTTATAACAGTTTCACTCCTCTTTAGGCTCTGAAGAAGGTGATCCCACCAAAAAGTAAGTTCGTAATAAGGGAATTTCTAGCAGTTTCAGGTACGCTAACACCTTACTAGCCTATTAAAATGAAAACAACTCCTTATAAACATCTGCATTTACTCCTCACGGGAATGCTGTAGTAATTTTTTTTGGAAAGGCTCTTCAGCCATATCGAATTTTAGAAGTCGTTTTCCGAAAATAACTTCAGTATCAATTTTATGAGGATAGTACCTGATTAACTTTTTATAACTAAAAATTGTATCCGTTAGCATTCTCAGTGGTAAAGGAGGAAATCTGTATCTTCTGTTTCTCCATCTACCTATGGTACAAGGTACAATATAGAGTGGCAACAGTAGTCTATGAGAATTTGTGAGAAACTTTTGCTTTTCACGTCGCTAGAAAAAAAGTTGTGCAATAACATAAGATGCTTTTTTTCAGAAAGTCAAAAATGGACGGCTGGTTCAGCACTTTCCTTAAATTTTCAGCTTATCTTTGATCTGTTCAAGGAAGGATTGGAAGAGATATGTTAAACTACTTTAAAATCGACAACTTATCCTCTATTAGTGGGTTTACGATAGAAACATTTACTGTCTCATTGAAGCGGTAGCCCGAAAAAGTTGCCCTGTCTAGGACGTAGCACTTCATAGTTTCCGCAAAAAGAGCTTGAGGGGATATTGTGCTAGAAATTCCAACTATATAGTTCCATTTTTTGGAAATTTTCGCTTTTTTGAAGTCTCCAAAAACCTCAAAAAATTAAAGGTGCTCCTACAAGCACCTTTAAGTTTCATTTGAGTTTTTGGAGGCTCCAAAAGGGCAAAAATATATATCATTAGAAACGTCGTCGCATCTTGGGCTGGTACTGCAACTCGATATGGGAGTCTCCTGTGTTTATGAGTTCTCTTTCTGTGGGTTTCGAGCTTATAAAGTGTTCTTCAGACCCTGCGCTGAAGCTGAGTAAAGCAATTAGGTGGAAATTTGTCTCCATTTAATAGGCGGAGACTGGCGGTGCTAATAAAAATTTTCTTGTAGCTGCGAAACTGTCGAACTTGTATACTTTTTGGAAATAATCCACTATCTTCCCAACTTTTAGCAAGAAATTGCACCCCTAGTTATGACGCGAAGATAGAGTGGAACGGAAGAGACAGAAGAGTAAGCTCAATCCCTAAAACAAAGGCTAGCATCGTTGTAAGAGTAGGAAAAAAAAACCAAGTAAGATGAATAAAGGGGCACTAAATTCAGTCTTATCGGCTTCTGAGGCTGTGCTATAAGATTACTGAGATCTGATGGCACGACAAGACCACAGGTTGATCCTGGGGCTCTCTTTGATGCGTTTTCCATGAAGTGTATAAATAAGAGCTTAGAAACGAAATGCTTCTCAGCCGATGTGTAAACCTGAGTAAATAGGAAATTTTAAAGCTAAGCGCTGGGCTGGAGACTAGAACTAGGAAAATGGTGGGAAACGAACTCGTACAAGAATGTATTTTCTCTCCCTTGTCTCCAGATCTGTCTCGTCGTCCGAAATCGGTGGCCCAGAGGCAGTCAAATCCATCTCCATGGGGATCTCATGGAGGGAAGAGCATGAGCTCTCCGAACCCTGCAAAATTCTGTTCTTGCATGAAACACGGCTCTTTAACAGGGATAATGTTAAAATCAATAACCATTATATCAAAGAGAGTTGTTTTCTGCCGAACTACCGCAATAAACTTTTTGTGGACGCAGCTATTCAGAAACAAAGGTTGAATGATAGAGATATATGTCCGCAAAGATTGCAACTAACTTGCTAAGACAGCTCGCTTAGCGAGCAAAGTTCGCTACAATTTTTTACAGAAGGTAAGCCGCATTCCTCAGAAGCGAATTTCCGCGTTCCAAAAGAACCTGACCGATACAGTCGCCAGCCATTCAAATACTCACCATGTCGAAGTTGTCATCGTTCTGGACGTACATCCTGATATGTGTTACCGAATTTGACGACCAATCATCGGACCAATATTCGATTCAGATCGATGCGGTAGACAGATGAAGCCGAGCTACAGCCGTGACAGCTGCCGCAGACATTTGACTGGGTGTAAGAGAAAAGAAATGACATGAAAATGAAGCGGCATCTAATTGGCCTCGCCGAAGGCTGCTAGTCACTGCAGTCGCTTCCTGTTCAGCGAAGAATTGACTGGGATCTAGGATTCCTATCGAATCATGCCAAAGTCAAGTGCGTAGCCAATGCTTAATAATTCATGGTTACATTTCGTCGTGTTGCATTCGGGGTAAAGTCTCTTCAAAGGTTTCCAAAATTTTGAAAATCTCCGTTTTTTGGAAGGTGATAAATGGTGAATGGTGATTTATAGTCTCTTTATTCTTTTCAGAAAATACTTTTGAAATGCTGGATGATTTAGATGCATCGACGTTTATACTACCGTGATGTTACGCCGGCGGAACTATACAGGATGCGACACAATTATAGTAACAAGCCGATGGCGAGATGTTTCTTATCTTTTGGATATCTTGCATTCTCTTTTGATTTGTTAATTAGCAGTGTTTCCTCATATTTTACACAAAAAAAACAGGTCAAATATTTAAAATGAAGTAGCCGTCGATCTGCCGCATTTCGGTCACGTGATTTTATCGTAAAGCTTTCGATCACCTGTTCAGCGTAGAACCAAGTTCCCTCTTCTTTAATCCTCGTCATTGGCTATATCATTGAGAGTATTTCTGTGCTTTCTGAGGTTGTTAGCGATGAAACCTTTTATTTCGGCCCGACGCTTCGACAGTCCGTCGTCTTCAGAGGCCTAAAGTGGATGAGTTTACGATTTTGTGTTTGCCCCACCTAGCTCCTTATCTCCACATGGCCGGTGCTCGATTCGTTCAGGATTCCGTACGCACAAAAGTCGCCTAAGACTCGGTAAGATGAAGCCACCTTAGGTTCACCGCTTTCACGCGATATTGCTGCGTGACCGTTCTGGAGTTGCACTGTATACGAATAAGGAATAGCTCAGTCGTAACCGAATTAATCTTATAGTTATCTGTGGGAACAATCAAAATTCGCAAAGCTGCATAAACGGCATGAATTCATATGTTATTGCAAGACACTTATTCTTATTATTCAGTACCGGATTTCGTGTAGTGATCCAAAACGCCTCGAGGGCTTTTCGCGCAGATGTTTCAGTTCCGTTGGCCAAAATAGTGCATTTGATGCCAAAGTCACTACCTCCATGTGACTCATGTTTGTGCCTACCTAGAGGTGTGACCAAACTCTTCCGTCGCTTAGTGGCCAGATGTTCTTTTGTCCTAACTGCGAGGGGTCTGAAGGTTTCGCCGATGTAAGTCGCGCTGCAGTTGAGGCATTCCAACTAAAATATCACCCCTACTTTTGCGCAGCCGCCTATGCATCCGAAAGGACAAATGACGCATGCTTCCATAGTGCAGTATTTGTCGTACAGTCTGTTTCGGACAAGCCTTTCTGTGTCTTGAATAACAAATGAATTCCTGCTGCTTATGCAGCTTTGCGAACTTTGTTGTTG
>KN550259.1:43797-56321 GCA_000797555.1 Oesophagostomum dentatum | reverse complement strand
GCACTCTAGGTGTGCTAAACAGTACAGAACCAATAGTATGGGAGAAAAAAATTAAAAAGGCGTTTTCATTAGAAACTTCTGACCATTTAGCAATAAGCAGCAGCCTTTTTCGTTAGCTTATATATTCTGGAACGCTTCATTGTTTAGAATTTAGAGTTTGCTGGAGTATTCTGCACTGGAAAAATATGTTAGATGATGAACTGTCTCTTTTTTCAGGTTTCAGAGTTTGTTTTAACAAGCAAGAGATAGGCACCAATTGTTCGAGAGAAGAGGTGTTATCTGATAAATAAATACTAAAGACCCATATTTTAGGTTTGTGATAGATGTGAAATTTGCCCAGATCAAAGTGTTTCTAGCAACTTCCCGCTCAGCTTATTAGAATTTCGCCGTATAAAACTCTTTGCTTTACATGCTAGTATCGGTGTGAGCAGCTTCACGCCCATAAATCCAGTGCATAAGTAAGCTAGTGCCATGTGAAAACTTCTAGAATTTGGCTTGATGGTTTTCCAAACTTTACAGTCTATACATGTTTGCAGGTCTTGCTCTAAGGCCGGTACTAAAGCTGAAATTTGAGATCCATGTGAGATCAGCTGAAAAATTCTTAGCCGAACTTTTCCAAGCCCCACCAGTTTCTAGCGATATTCACCTGACCCTAATTTAGTGGCTATTTAAAAATTATTTAAATAGTTAGAAATACAAAACTAGCTCTAAAGCAGCGCATGTTTCTGCGAAACAATCATTGAATTATAGCAAAGGAAAGACTGACCCTTTCTAGATCAAAATGGTTCGTGCGGGCTCAGCTGTGGATCGGAACTGATAGATATACGTTGCACGAGATAAGTTTCCCACACCGAACCTTGGCCTGCCGCGCAAGAATATTCCTAGTCTGAGGTCCTGCTGGGTTCTACTTTTCGACACAAGATTTGTTTGCAGATGGATAGAGTTCCTCCTAAGGTCCTTGCTTAGTCAAAATTCCGGGAGTTAAGACTTGATGGAAGCTTTTCCTCACCTGTAGTAACCTTGGGGTGCGCGTCGACCGCGACGCGGCTGGGGAACTAATCTCATGCAATCATAGATATAATAGCCCCAATGAACATTAGATCTTCTTCTTAGCAGAGATTAATTGGCACAGTTCCACGTGACCAGGAATTGGTCCCAAATCCTGAGCTGAAAGGCACCAGTGGATAGAGCTCGATTTAACTATCTCTACCACACAAGGATGTGGCCAAACTACGCGTTAAAACGTTATTACGGAGTGAGGCACTAGTTAGTGCTGAACTTCATGTGCACATAGGGGAATTTGCTCCGTAAATCTCTCGGATCAAGGATGTAATCGGAATGTGAGAAATACACTATGTTTCAAAAATATAAGGCCACCCCTGAAATCCAAATCGTTTGGGTGCTATATTAATTGGTAGTTGCTACAACTGCGTACGGAGATTGTGGACATCAAAATACACTCTCTTGTGAGTTCACAAGATTCTCAGTCGACTTTTTTATAACATTTTTTTTGCTTTTAGGGGCATTTCGAGACTACCGGACAGCGTTGCGAAATTGAAATTTCTATTCTCTACTAAGAGTCGTTGTGCATCTCAGCATACGTCGGTGCACCTCTGATACTTGCTTACCGCCGAACACATTATTGCAAAATCTCCGCCACCCTGAGCGCGACCATTCTGCGCGGCGCCAAACCACGCCTGTGATCTCGTTCTTCTCTAGCTTCAAGTAGTTGTGCGAGAGGCTCATGTTTTTGGCTCACGAAAGAAGCCAGATACGTGGGGACTTTGACGTTTATGGGAACCTTCTACAACTTTCTACTTAAAACAGTGCCAAACATATGCCCGCCTAGCTACAAGTATTTCAGCAATTTTGCGATAGACAAGGAAATCGCATGCAATTGTCACATTTATCGCACGTTCTAACACAGATGTCAAACGGGACGACACGTTGTAGCTGTACCCATATTGACTTCTCAGATAGTCACTTTTAACGGCTATGGTCTAGCACCACAATACCACTATTCTTTGAAACGTGTTTCTTTCACAGATGTGCTGCAGAAAACTCTTTATTTTGAAAAAAAGATTACTTCGCATTGACCAGCTCCTTAGCCGTTCTGAATAAGCACAAATACACGTTCATGCTTCCTTCTTTTGCATAATTGCATCCGAAGCTGTATGCCCTCGTCTGGAAGCAGCTATATGCTTTGCATTCTAAGCCTTAGAAGACAGACAGTGCTCTCACCGAGCTAATAAACGAATTCCATTCGTTGAAAGGTTCTTTGCTCAAGCGCAGGCTAAACCAGAAATACGTCTGCTTTGCACTTTACAAGAGGAGCCACAGCTTACGTTGTATTACGAAACAGCGGCCTAACTCCAAGGGCAGTAGTATTAATGCTGTCCTTCTCTTCGGTTTGTAATATACTGCCTGCTAACCCTTCAAGTGCGCAGTCGTATGTCTTGAAAATCAGCTAATCAGTTGAGTTCACTTTGAGTTTACTACTCAGTATTTCTAGATGCACATTAGATATGGAAACGTTCCGATTCCATTTTGGCTTCTAAGGAAAAGAAACAACCTACCAAGGTTTTTGGTAATTTCATCCTTTTAATCACCGATGGATCTCTTTTCGCATGAACTTTGGAAAATAGCTTCCTTCTCATTTCTGAGCTGAGAGGAACGATACCGGTGTCAGCTAGCTGGGAGTGGCAGTCTGGTACATTCTTAGAGGCTTTCGAAAAAGCTTGAGCTGCGAGCGGCTTAACTTTGTACATTGGTTGGAGCATTATTCCAGAACAGAGTAATACTTACAAGGAGGATAGCGCACCAGAAATACATTACTGCTGCGAATGGTAGATACAGGTTTACAGTTGTGTTTTATATTCTCGTACTTTTATTATATCCTCAGAATGAAATCGAGCTGAACAAAGCTTCGGCGGGGATCCTTGTTGCGTCTGGTTTTCCAATTTCTGTGTATTTTCATTGATCCTATTATGATTACTGTTATGAATAAAGGACGAACATCATTATTAAACCAACGAAGCTACACACGGTTCCGAATGCCTACAAATATCGTGAGCAAAACTTTAGCGGTGTCAACAAGTGCTGCAAATTTGTAGACTTCGTGTTATGTGTTATGTTGTATATGTGTGACCTCTACCCTCCGTAATATGTGGTGCAAGATGCCAAGAAGTGGTGCTATCAGTCCGAAAATTTCTTGAAGGTCGTGAATTTCCAGGTACAAGTACAACTACATGCTTTATTAGACCATACGTAACGAGGAGTATGTATCATAGCTGAGCAGAAACTTACGGATTATTCCAGTCAGGGGCAGCGAATAAAATGCAAGTTGATTAACGAATGGGGTTGCGATGAAAGCTTTGAGTAGAGCTGCTATAAGCAAGCGCCTACTGAAGCAGAATCTGGTGAAGAATTATAGAGTATTTATGTAGTTCCTTAGTTCTTTACAGCTATTATCCCATGAGGTAGGCAGATTGACACTTCTGTGAAAAATCCACATCCTTCCTGGCCAAGGTGCTGTATGCCCTTACGCTGATGTTCCTTTAAGAAGCACCCGAACTCATCAGAAACGAAGTAACAAGCATTCTTCGGGTGATGCAAAAATTTATCACAACAGATGCAAAGTGGATGGACTGAGAATTAAAATTACTACTATACATGAGCTGCTGCAAAAGATGGTAGAGGCAAAGGGCCGTATGCATGATTCATATTGGAATTGGTGGAAAATAGGTTGGGTGAAGTCACGCGTGTGAATTCCACCTGTGAATTGAGGAATCCTCCGATGCATGATTCATCCTCGCAAGTGTGAGTTCAACTATGTCATTACTCACGTCGCACGACTACGGAAATACTGCTGGTGGACGGATTTCCTCACCTTTTCGGTGGGGGACAAGTTTGACCACCTTTGAGATCTCTCCCGTTCTCCTGTAAATGCTGCATCGCGAGAAGCCGTTCGTAGAAGGGGAAATGAGGCGTTGGGGGAAATCTCAACCCACTTTTGCGATGCATACGGCCCAAAGTGCACTGCCTGGTCATCGTACAAATCTCCACAGAGGTCCTATATTTGCAGCTCTTGTCCGAAAGAGATAAACAGCAGTGAGCTCCATTCAAGCTGAGATGAAGATTCACTTTTGTTTGGAATGCAGCCGCTCCAGCATGGATCCGCTTTCTAGAGTGTTTACTTAATACAGTGTACAGGTTGGATAGCAAGGAATGAGCGTACAAAATAAAGTAGATAAAGCGAAAGTGCATTCGAGCAAGCACCACGTTCAGAACTTTCTGGAAGAGCTTAGGTTGCAGTCGACATGCCAAAGAGACAATGGCAATACATCATTTGCGGGGTTCATGCTTATTAGTACTTTTCAGTCGATCCACTGCTGTTTCCGGCAGCTGAAAGTTTTTTTTTTNCATAAATTTCCGTTACCGGCGGCTAGAGGGCCTTCCTCATGAATCTATAGTGAGCGCTCAAATCACAGATTAGACGAGACTTTGCTACTCTGCTTCAGAAATATTTTGGAGGTGCTGTCATGTGTTTACGCGGTTTCGAATGAAGCTTTTGCAACTGCAAAGTACATAAAAACAGCAAAGGAACGATATTTGGAGCTTCTGTATGGTACCATATGCTAGTCACCGTCCGCCACATTTTGCTGCATGAAGTCGGTATGGCTGAAAATTGAGTGCTCTATTTAAAACATCTATCAGAAGAAGCTCAAGAAATACGAAATAAGGATAATTAAAACAGCACAGTAACAATGATCTCTTCCATAGGCTGTTAATTCTGTCGTCCACTGCCAGTTCTTTGACCCCACATCGCCGATCGAAAATCTGGAACACACTCCCTGGCACTAGAGAGTGTACATTTTCTTTCCGAGGTTCCTTCGTAAGCTGCACCGTCCTAATTTATACTGTCACTGCCACAATAGGCATATCTCATGAATGTACAGGGTGCGACAAAATTGCGGTAACAAGCCAAGGGGGAGATGTTTCTTATTTTCTGGGAGTACTATACCGCTCACAATTATTGCAAAAAATAACGCGTTTGTGCGCAAAAAGCGTTGCAATCCGTCGTATGCCTATAACTCTTTCGAAAAAATATCCTTTTGCAAGTTTTGAAAGCATGTTTATAAAACAGAACGTAACTATTCAAATGGCATTGCCCACTACTACATTTATGTAGTACATGAAAAGTTACATAGCAAAATTACATTCATAATTTTGCTCTGCACCCGTTCAGACCGGCTTCGACAGAAAACAACACGTTGGCATCAAGGTGGCATATACGTTCACACTGCACGTATTAGGTTCGAATGTCTTCGAAGTTCGGCAATAATGTAAGCTCTAAATTCATCTCGATGCCTTCTATTTCAATCCGGTTTCAAAATTGCAAAACCGCTTTTCCTGACAAAGTTACGCAAGTGCGACGCTTTACGATGGTTTTATCCATCTAAACGCGTTATTTTTGCAATGATTATGAGCGGTATTGTACCTTGCATTCGTTTTGGCACTTCTCACTTTAATTTGTTAATTAATAATATTTCCTCATACTTTTGCACAAAAATAGCTATGATTTCTAAAATGGTGTAGCTGTCACTCTGCCGCATTTCGATCAACTAATTTCATCATGAAGCTTTCCGAGCGATCCACAATTCCCGACATCTTCCGACGTCTAAACATGCTGAGAATGCTCGCTTGCGTTACCGTCAAGAGATTTGCTGAGTTTCGAAGCTATAATGACCGTCTTGGACAAGGAAGGCCTGTTTCTGGAGCTTCACTCCACAAAAAAAACGTCGTGCAGACGTGATTCAAAAAGAATTTCAAATTCAGCGATTTCAGCCATCATATCTCAAGACCTTAGTCCACACAATTACTTCGTGTGGAGCGGTCGAAGGCATGCGCCAAACTTCACTGCAACATGACCTCTTCGGAGAAGGTGCTACAAAAGGCCTGTGAGCCAAATCCACTTGATCGCTGCTATCATTTTTTCCCATGCGATTCCGGGATTGTATCAACGCCCTTGAAGATCTCTTCCACTCTTCTTGTTTTTTTTTCTTGTTCAGTTTGCTTCGAGGAATAAAATCCGCATATTTATTTTGAGCTCAATCCTTCAATTATGTTTCCGCGCAGGTTTATTCTTGTTACCGTATTTCTGCCGCACCCTATATACTATTACCTTTTTTCACATATTATTGCACTGTAGCTTTTTCTAGTATAGCGCCTCTCCGAAGTGCTTGATGAGAGTTAGAGCCCAATAAATTAAAGGAAGGAAAATACACTGCGACTGAAAGATTACGTTGGACCAACACAGCAACTGTAATTTTACAATCATTCCAAAGCAGTCGAACACTCTTTCATGCTGTGCGTTAGCAGCTCGAAAGACATGAAAGCTGATGTTTATAGGTATCAGCTTAGGCTACAACACGCTGAAGTACGGCTTGAGACATAGAAAAAGAGGATTGGTGTCAGCTTTACGTTTTTAATGAAAATTCCTACCTCTACTCTCGAGACAGATACCAGAATTTGGGTCTTTAAAGTTTTTCCCAAAAGCGTCGAGAAAGTTGTAAGCGATTAACGGACGAGAATCTAATGCAGTAGAATGATTCAGAAATAGTGATCTCTACTCTAATAATAATCAGTAAAAACAGGTTTTTAAAGAAGGAGGAAAAATTCTTTTTAAAAAATTCGTAGCTCCTAGTCGTGCAGATTCCCAGCTGCCTTGTTTTTTTTTCTGTAATTTCACTTGCAGAACATCTAATCAGCCGACTATGTATGAAATAATTATTTATTATCATTATCATTATATCATTCCCTAGTATTTGTTTCGTGATCTCAATTACCCTTGACCTACCGTGCTGAAAGGACGTTCGGAGACGCACCGGTTCGCTTCTGAGGCAGATTTGATCACCCTGACCAGGTCAGCAGCCTAGGTCCACTCTCTGCGAGCCAGGGGTCCAACCTCATACCCTTTTTCTCTAATTGTTGCTCTCTTTCCTCTCTTCTGAGAGTTTTGTATCAAAACGATTATGCATAAATTCTGCACATTTTTTTTTAGAAATGGAAGAAGACGAGAATTTCATGCTAGCCTTCGACGTCGACATTTTTGAAGACGAATTTCACTGCTGGAATCAGCTACCGCACGAGCTGAAAATCAAAATTCTACAGTACCTGTCGTTCGGAACTCTGTGGAACTTTATGTTTTTCAGCAAAGAATGTTTTTCAATGGCTTCCTGTGTACGAACAAAGTTCTACTCCATAGATCTTATTGATCCGGACTACGGTCTGCCGGTATTTAGAGTGAGCGAGGTTTCTTCTGTCATCGAAATTTCTGATTTTAGAATAGCTAAGAATACTACTCTAATTTAGAAGGTAGTCCCTAAGAAGAGGATTGATTTGCATGTGAATAAGAGATATCTCCTCTCGTTTAGCGAAGACGGCAAGGATGGGTGCTTAGTGACAAAGTGAGTTAAACCTAAAGGTATCCTTATCAGGAACAGGTCACCACTGAGTCAAATTTTCAGAGCAACTCAGAAAAAAGGACAGCTCCTATCGGAATCGGTGGTCGGCTACCACGAGCAGACATACCAGTCAGTTGCGTTGCGCACTTTTTTCCAGCTGGCAAAAAATGCCAGAGTAAAGGATGTCTCTATTAGGATGGTAAGCCAAACTCAGAAAATATGTTGTTTTTAAAAATTTTGACGCGTATTTCTCATTTACAGCGCTCACTGACCAAGGAGGCTAAGCGCCTAATTGAGGAGCAACCCCACAAGATATCCATCAGTTGCTTCAGTATTTCAGCGAACGACGGAATTTTAGCTCTCAAGCTGCTTCGCTTCGTGACACCAGGTTGTGGGCTGTACATTGACATTGGCTCCTTTAGAAGGCCAGTCGATTTTTGCATAGACTCTTCTGTATTCGATTCCGATGTGGTAGGCAGTTTTGCTTTTGATTTTTTAATGTTCAAGTGAAAAGAAATCCTTTAAAGATGAAAATGGCTCCATTTATCCATATTGGCGACAACATAGCGGCAGGATTAACGGATGAGCAGATTCTTGATCTTCGAGCAGACAGGATCTTCATGCCAGCGCAGCATGTCTCCTCGCAGGGCATCAAAGGACTCGTTCAGGTACGCTCAATAGTCAGGGACCGGCGTAGGTGCTTCCTGATGCAAGCTAGGCTTTGTAAAGTTCGGAGATCTCAAAGGGAGCTTCGCACCAGAAATAAGTGACTGTAAAATTTTGAATCGTGGAAAACGTAAAAGGAAATACCAGAAATGGTCCAAAAAAGAATAGGTAAGAAATAGTTTATATGAAATTACTCGAATATTGGAAAGACCCTTGAGCAGTACCCATGTGAAGTTGAAATTTCAACTTATCTGGTTTTCCAAAGCAGTACGGTAAGAATTAGTTAAATCACCTGGAACCTTTCCTGTTGTGTACGAGAATTTATTACCTCATGGAGCATCTTTCCGGCTCAGCTGTCAAGGCGTAGAAGAGCATTTGCTGCTTTGTGGGCCTAACTTCAGCTCAAGCGAGTTTAGCTTACGGTAACAGATCGCCAGTCCACAACGGTTACTTAAATAGAGCCGTTCAGTGCTATTCTCTTTTTCGCGAACTAAGACTAGTGAGGTGGGCGGGGCCACACTGGCTTTGAACTACAAAGGCAGTCCAAAGCTACTTGAAAAGCAAAGAAGCATGCAGAAACGAAAAAATGGATCAACGTTACGCTAATTCTCCGTGTTTTAACATGTCTGAACACGCCCGGCATCCTTTTGGGTGCCTGGCCCCGCCCACCTCATTAGTCATAGTCCGCGAAAAAGAGAGTAGGCACTGTTCTAATGGATGGACTATCCCAACCACAAGCAGTGAAATGCAGCGCACTTCTTCACGGAATTTCCAGAATAGTAATTCAAAAGCTTGGTTTTGAAGCACATTGTCAAGATTTTCATTTTTCAGCAGTGGTTCAATGGCAAACGAAGAATCGTCAGTGTAATGCTAATAGGACGCAAGGATCTCGAGTTGGACTCTATTATCGAAGGTGTACACCCGTCATTCATAATATCTGAACAGGAACTGTACGAGAGGTTAGCTATTTCTATTAAAAATGGTCAAATACCTATTAATCTGCTAAATTTTTCTTATCTCTCTACACTCAGACCTCTTGTTGGAGAGAGGATGCGAGAAGAAGACCCAGTTGGGTTCATTGCTGGAATTTACAACAAGTTTGGATCTCTGATAGTAATCACTGTCGGCTCCAATTTCTGTGAAATTTTTGATGCTTACGTGCCAAACCCAAACACTAAACCTTGGTCCTGACAGGGATTAACAGATATTACCTCAGAACCTCATAAAATGAGGTTAATAATAAGGCAATTGATTACCGGTATTTTCGTGATATTGTATGTATTACACATTTAACTTACGTGTTCTTATTTTGTTGCTCGTACTCTTTTCTGATACCTTTAGGAAACCTATTGTATCTGAGTATTTCATGAACTTTGAGTACCTATTGAATAAAACTATAAATGAAAACATGTTCACGCGCAATTTCATGAAAAATCTTTATAATGAAAGGCTCGGTCGTCCGCTTACCTGCCTGAGAGCTTCTTGAGAAAGACAGGAAAAAAGAAACCGAAATACACTTTCAACAGGTATGAAACAGATGAGCTGTGAAATGAACAGGGGATAACCAGCTTTCTTTTAGACGTTCGAATACGACGACAATGAGTAGTGTTAGTGCATATCTACTCTCTTTTTCGCGGACTATGACTAGTGGGGTGGGCGGGGGCAGGCACCAAAGTGGATGCTAGCCGCGTTCAAACAGGTTAGAACAGGGAGAACTAGCGCAATGTTGACGCGTTTTTTTTGTTTCGACATGTTTCTTTGCTTTTCAAGTTTCCTTGGACGCCTTTTGTAGTCAAAAGCAAGCTGGCCACGCCCACATCACTAGTCATAGTCCGCGAAAAAAGGTTATAACGTCGCGTTGACAGTGATCGTTGCATCAATACTCCTTCTAGTTTATTCCATCAGAATAAGAACCGGACTAGTACCTAGGAGGGAATAAGTCATCTACATAACGAAATCTGTAGTATAACAATCTCTAAGCATCGCCTCAATGCCTTAACGTATATCTTACCTGCCCAACGGCCAAAGCGTGTCGAGGTTAACTCGATAGTTCCTGCCGCAGGGTAGCAGGTCATAATCAGGCCACGCCTACAGTTCGCTTATTTCACAATTATAGTCTAGCCTATTCCTTCCTTTCCCTTTTCGTTCTTTTCCTTGCTTTAACTTTAACACCTAATTTTGCTTAGACTTCTGATTTCTTCCTTTATATTGTAGGATATGGAGGAGGACCCAAATCTTATGCTTCGTTTTGATGTCGATGTATTTGAAAGCCAATTCGATCGCTGGAGTCAGCTTCCCGTCGAGCTGAAGGTCAAAATTCTCGAATATTTACCTCTCTCAACGCTGAGGAGCTTCATGCTTGTCAGCAGAGAATGTTTGGCGGTTTCTTCACATGTGCGCTGTGAGATGCATCAGCTAGATCTCCGAGAGTTGAATGACGACTACGTATATCGGAAGGTGCGCAGATTTTATTGCAGTACTGCATACCTTGTGCTTTCCAATAGCAAACAGATAAAATTCACTAAAAGTTGCGTTCGCGGTTCCCAAGAACTAAGGTTGAATTGAGTAACCTATAGTTTTAGTAGAACCGTTTTGATGGGTGAGTGTTGATTTCGAGTCTCTGAAAATGTTCCACGTTTCCGTGAATGCATAAAAGTGTCATGGAAGGTTCGTAGTTGGTCGCTTGCATTGGAAAATTACACCACAACAGAGACGACAAAATTTTGACTCTGTTTAGCACCATACAAATTACGTTGGAACTCGTCCAAGCCCTTCTATCCGAATTTCTCGGTAGCGTAAAGCATGATCTTGTCCCTCTCACACTCGAACTGGCCCGGCTGCATTTTTGAGTGGATTTTTGCAGAAAAAGGAATTATAGCGCACTTTTCAACATAGGAGTTTCGTACTAGTTCTGCTATTTCATATAAGTTTGTAAGGCTTTCACCAGTCGCTACATGTAATTTTAACTTATCTATAAACAATGTAGAAGATGCTACAGTCTGTCCGCGCCAGCCTGTCCGATGGCGCGGTCTGCATCTGAGGCATGCAGCGAAATGGCGGCTCTCATGTCTACTCCGCTAAAGTAGCCGGCAGCCGCCGTTATTGATTGAAGTGGGCAGAGAACCCGCCATCTCGCCGCATGCCTCAATACGCAGACCGCGCGATCGGACAGGTTGGCGCGGACAGACTGTACTATAATCTTCACACTCCAGAAAATCGTAATCAATTTATAGCAGAAAAACTGATAACTAACCTACCTGTATGCATGCATTAAGTGAATATTCCTCTGTTAAGTAACCTCTTGCTTGTGCACGAGCGCATAGAGCCAATGCCCAGTTTATCGGAGCCCAATATTTGTTGTAAGATATGCTGATATTTTCCAGATCCTGCAGCTCGTTTTCATGGAGAAAACCTTCAAACTAGTTGAAAAGATGCGCAGTTTAGGCAGATCAGTTGTGATGTTCACCTGCGGTAACCAAAGATTCCATGTTAGGAAAACGTCTTCTCACTTTTAGTGAGATATCCCGAAAAACCAGCACCTTAAATATCTTAGCTTTTTGGTTGGTTTAAACGAATTAAATTTCAACGCAGGAGCAAACCTGTGATAGTACCAGATATCTGACTATTGCACGGCGCAAAAACACCGCCTCTTTAGCATTGCCTCTAATCAGCGTTGAAACCGTTAGAGCCGCGCTGAAGAGAACAAGCATAATTTTTGTATGGTATGGTTGTATATTTCTCACTAGATGTTGCAAAATTTTGAAAGTAAAAATACGAAGATTTCATATGTTCTTGTTGACTTCTAGATTTTTGAACTCAAAGCAAAAATGCTGTTAATGAGTTGTATTTGCTATACACGATTCAGATACCAGACTCAAATATGACAATCGCGGAATCCAAATGCTCACTCTTCAATCCATCCCATATTGGTGAATATGGACCTCCATCTATCAATAATCACAGAGACAAAAAAGCCAAGCATAAAAGTCAAAGGAAAGTATTCCAGATGTTTGTCGCAATGCGCAGCAATGTTCTCAAATACACTGAAATGGAAAGTTCAACAAAGAGCTATAGTTGTCTTATTAAAGCACCTGGCTACTAATTCGTTCTTAATCTTGACCTACAAAGCTTTATAATGTAATTCGTGATAGCTAGGGTTTGGGGCTACATTGCAGCTAAAAGTAGCAGTAAACAAACACTAGCACCAGCGAGTACACCGCATGCTCAGGCACTCGTACCGACTGAGTCCATTTCGGCTCACAGCTTGAACCGTGCGCTTAAAGGCAGCACCCAAGGAAAAAATTGATTTTTGAGATTTTTGCATTTTTTGTGTCCTAGCGCATTGGTTGCACAAAGCCGACCTATTGTTTTGTTTCATTTTTTGTAAAATAG
>KN550257.1:47779-59949 GCA_000797555.1 Oesophagostomum dentatum | reverse complement strand
CCTCTTCTGCAGAAGTTTTCACCTAGTTCATCTTGACGGTGCAGCATTTTTAGAACACAACTGTAGTTAGAGAAAACGATCATCAGACCTTAAAACAGAGTATGGAAACGATCAGAAGCTGATCAAGTATTAAGCTGTGATTTTAATATTGAACCCACTGCAGAAATAAACGGGATCAGAATGAACCGATGGCTGAAGCCAGGTTTTTTTGTGCTGATAAAGCAATCTGCTTTGCCACCTAAACTAGCCCAGAACTTCGAAAAATTCGAAAAGCGAATTCAACATGGCTGCGACTAGCACTTCTGCGCTCGATTTAAAACAACGGTCAAGCGTAGCAATGTGGCTCAAATTCTGGCTATGCGACCATTCTCCATGAAGATTTTCGATTCTCTATTTAAAAATCGTTGAGTGCAAAGGACGAAATAATTAAAGAAATAGGAGGTAAAAATCTGGTAGGAAATGCCATCCAACCCCAGATTTGCAAATCTTTGGCATGGTTCATATCGATGTGTTCAGACCAATAAAAACAGCGCGTTAGTGACATCAGTTAACCAAAATCGCGAGCCCATTAGAATCTATTCGCGAAGATTTTCCAGAGGAATTGCTTATGATACCGTGCAAACTGAGAAAGGCCATGAAAAGTGCGGAAGGTCGAAGAAGGGTAAAACACTAGGTGTGAAGTCAACGAGCACTAAAGCTTGCTGTTGCAGGATCCTACTTTGCATCACAACCCTCTGCATCCGGACTATACATGTTACTGTACCGTTAATAATGTTTCTGCAAATCTAATGGCCATCGAAGAATTCGTTTCAAACAAACTGCCGTGCCGTATGCAAAGCAACTTATGTTGGAGAAATAGCTCAACTGCTGCAACTGCTGTATGCGCAAAAGAACATCTTTCTGGGAATAGACAAAAAGACATGATAATACGTTGAGGAGACATGAAAGAGCGGACCATAGCGGCAGCGATTTCGATGCTAGGTGCTTAGTCCTAGCTTTCGAAGCAAAAAGATCTGCAACGCATAATTATATTTCGACCAGAGGCTCTAAGCTAAACAATAGAAATTTTAATAAAAAATCGAGTTATCAACGAAAAATTTATGTTTGTCTTTTATCTCTGATACTGTAGAAAATTGACTGCGTACAGGTTAAGATTTCAAGATGATGAGAGGATTTTATCCCACAGCTCTCTGTTGTGATTCTCGTCAAGAATCGCAGCCAGTAAGTATCATTTAAGTAGCCTTTACGCAGAGAAAAGCATCGTACGCTAATATCATCATTTGGTAGAGAAAACCGGTAGTTAATCTACCAAATGGGTCTATGTACTTAAAGAATTTGGCATGAAAAATTTGGTCAGATATTTTTCAACCCTTCTCTCCTCCAAAACTGGAAATCCTTCGCAAACCCGTTTCCATTTACTTCATTCACTGATTTTATATGCTGTAAAACCTAATAAATAACTGCGTCGGTATCCTTCAAAAATAAAACATCCAAAAAGCTGAAAAAAAACATTCGTCTCAAACCACTCAATTATTTGAAAAACGTAAAAAAGTTAGACAAGCGTCGGCATTTGTAAACATTTAACTACCTGTTCACGGCATGAAGGATCGCATAGGTCCGACAGGCATGAAATGGAATGGGCTCCTCCAATAAAGACGACCATAAAGAGCAGTAGAAAGGCAAAGAAGCGCATTTTTTCCTAAATGTTTTATTTGTAGAATCACCCCCTCGCATAAGTAGCAGAAAGAATTGTCGAGGAGAATGTAGAAACCTGCTTTCAAAGCTAAACAAAAGCGCTTGGAAATAGTACTAATCTGGGGAAATTTTAAAAAAAACAGCTAATTAAAAGCAACACAGACGATTAAAAATGTTTCAGTTTTATCATGAACCCGTTACTTTATACTTTCATGGAAGGATTGCAGTGATATTCGCTTTGAAACATTTTTAGTCCCTAGAGTTTTGCCTCAGATGAGAATGTGTCCAATAAAGCCATACGATCCTCTCAAACCAAGAAGCTCCAAATGCGTCTCGGGCTTCTGTGTGTGCGCGCTACGCTAGCTTCCACACGTAACCTCTATCCCAGAAAGCTCCCTCACAAGATTTTCGATAACGGCGATCTCGTCATCCTGGTCACTCGTGCTGTCTACAATGGCCTTAACTTGCTGATCAGAGTCCGAGATCGCAGAGGCTATGACCGCTATCCCTAAACGACTGCCAGTGGGTGCAGCTGCTGCGACTGGTTGACTTTCGTCGCTCACTCAGAGCAGGAAATTGCGGGCGCGATGCCGGCACGTATTTCCATAGCGTGACAAAAGATGTCCGGCCACTGCACTGTTTCGCCGTCATTAGAGTTCTCAGTAGAGCGAAAACCACTAGGTCTCCTGCCATGTTAACAAGGTTGCAACCATTGGCTTCCTGTCGCTAAACTTTAGATTATAAACCAGGTATAGTATAGGTATAGCACCAGATATAAGTATATCGCTAGAAGCTCGATTTAGGGACTTAGCAGCCTCATGGTTAGAGAAACACATTGATGGTGCAAACGAAGCAAATAGTTTAAAAATACTTAGTCTGCGTGAACCAAATTCTATTTAGTAACGTCCTTTAAGCGCTAAAAATTTGAATAGCAAAGCATTCTCGAGCAAGAAGTAATTTTTTTCTAAAAGTCCGACCGTTCAGTGTCGCTTAAACGATCAAGAAATTCCAGAGATAACAATCCAAGTTCGTTGAGCTCTTGCATACTCTTGCCTGTATGGACCGTGTATACGAGATTCGTCCTCCCCTCTATGGAAGAGCTGTAAAGCGAGAAGGTGAGATCTGCCGCGCTGATTCAAAAGTAGTGAAATTTTGATTCTTTTACATATTTCTTCGGCGTTGAAAATCTAGCTGAAGCTTTCGCAAGATCTAGTTAATTACTATGAGCGGCACACGCACAAAGTAGTGTACCACAGAAACAGCGCTGGTGTAGGTCTGCAAAAAAAGATGAGAAAATTTACCTGCTGTTATCGCCAAAATATTGTGCGAGTGAACCAACATCTGAGCTTCCATGCTCCTTTTATACACCTGACATTTCTATGAGTTTATGTCTTGCTGACAATTTGTAACCGTTATTTGGGATTTTTTTAGCTGCATCAACCGGTCCACGTTTTGACCGGAAATCTATCTATCAGCGCAATTGCAAACGGAAGATTCTTTTGCATATCTTGAAATACTTTTACGGCAAAGATTTTTCTTTGAAGGATAGGTTTGTTTATCAGCACACCGACGAGTTCATGTGATTTGTAGTTATTTTCATAGTCGAAGCTGGTGACCGACAGTCAAAAAGATTAGGCAAATTGGCGTCGTGTAATGTAAGCAAACATCTAGTGGGCTGTATCAGAAAATGTCTTTCCATAATATTCCAAAATTGGCAGTAACATGACAAATTTCCTGCGTATATTGGAACATGTGGCCTGAAAATACTTTTCATTTTCAGAATGCTTTACTAAATAATCCGATGGTGAGTTATAGGCAAAAAAGCCTAAGCTACTGCATAAATACTTGATGAATAAGCAAAAAGACTCACCTCAGCGTAGTGCCGATCTGTCAGTAACATATCAAAAGAAATCTAGAATCGAACTATAGATATGGAAGAGTTATAGGGTTTCAAGGAGAACTACCGTTGAAACAAAATGACACGATCGATCTACAAGAATAGTACATACAGTAGAATTGCCCATTACCTCTATAGTATCATATCAAATAGTCTAGCCTAGTCTAGTCTTCCCCTAATACTAACCAATGGGTTCAGGTCCTTGCAGGCGTTGGTTTTTTTTGTGCATAGAACATTTTCACACTAGCTACGTCTCTTTCAAACCTACGTGTTTTCGTGATAACGCAGTGACAAGGCTGCTTCACATACGCACCGCGATAATACTCGCAACACTGTTGGTATGTTTCAGTATACCACGCCGCCTGCTTTGTAACCGCCTCGCATAGAAGGCTTGCAAATGGTGCGATGGAGACACTGATCAGTAGGTTTGACAAAGACAGTAGCAGCCACTTTATCGGTTATTTTCACTACTTTGTAACAGTGCGCTTAGCTAACTTTGTACACCTGTAACTCGTAGATTTCAGCCTTTCTGGTCCAGATTTTTTGATGTTTTCCTAGAGAGTGTGTTAGCAATCCGCCTATGTATGCCATTTCTGCACATAGACAAACGCTAATGTAATCTCCCTGTTGAGGCCACGAAATAAGCAAACGAAATGCGCGATGCTGTCCATCAAGTGAGCAGCGATCTGTTTTTGCGGAGTTTGAACGCAACAACGGTTACACGATTGGTCTGGGAGATCAAGAGCTACAACGAACCTCTTGATTTCTCACTTGGTTGCCGCAGTATGTCCATTTGACCTACGATACCTTTCACTGGACCGGTGAATGAACATTGGATTTAGCATCATCTCAGTGTGCAGACTACCGGAACTGGTTCACAAAGAAAGCACCCGTGATTCGTTTTTTTTGTTCACTTCACCATCCATAATTCCACAATAGCAGCAGCTCCTAGACTAATCTGATCAGAAAAGCAACTGTGGTTCAAATAAAAGAATATAAGAGCATCTATTAGTCAGAAGTTGAGGTTCAAAAAGAAAGTGGATGGTTTATGAGAATGCGGGGGTTTATGAATCAGTCTAATATCTACCTAATCCTTAATAGTTCTATATCTATCTAGTTCTTTACAGTTCTATATCTATCTAATCTTTTGTGTCGGTGTCGGAAAACGTCCAAGTGTTAAAAGATTAAATCAGTATCGTCGTCTCTGCTCCCTGCTTCGATTTGTAAAGAATGCTTGTTTTTGTCCTTGTTCCTTCCTAGCTAACGTAACGCTTCTATCCACTGTTTCTGTGTTTGTACGGGTAAGAATTACTGGTTATCAGAATTAAAAAAAACTAAGTGTAGTCTTCATAATGGTCTTTCAGGCAACATCCCACTGAATTCTCTTCATTTTCGAACATATCATTAATTGTCGCTGATTGCTGAATTCTAGACAAATCAGATGAACTACAAATTGACAATAAATCTTTCTATGACCATAGACAAGAGATCATTTCCGGGCCTAAAGTTGACTTTACTGCAAAGAGTTCTCTCCATAAAATATGATATTACTCAGCCACAACAGGTTTATGCAAACCTTTCTGCAGCAAACGTTTTGTCTTTGAACGCACACCTTCAACATCAAGCGAATACTTAACTTAAAAGCATTTTTCGAAGTATCAATTCTTTGCTAAGTAGCAAAGAATTAGAGGTAGCAAGGCTGTTTGGATGGCAATCGGTAAGGTATACTCGTGTTCATTGATCCCTTTCGTCAATACTCTCATATAAAGCCGTTCAGAGAGTTTTCACCTATTAAGTTTACCCTAACGTAGTAAGGCCTATTACAGCTGCGTGACAACCACTTCAACATCGGCGAGATCGCTGGATAATTGCGTTCTGTCAAGGCATTAACTAACTTGAACCGTCTACTAATGGAGTGAGATTATAGCTTCAAAATTGATATTTACGATATGCGCGGCTGTTCGCAAGGAAGGAAGGGGCTTCCGCTATCCCTTGCCAAAGTATAAATGCAGTTGCAACAGTCGCAATGGGAGATTCATTTGGGGGACGGCAGAGGGGAGAGTCACCGTGGAGTTAATAGAGAAGCTGCTGCTTAACAACGATAGCGTAGATATTCTTCTTTCATGCAGTATAGAAAACCCCTCATTTCTCCTCCACTTTGAGTAAGCTAATCGAGTTTTTGTGCACTGCACATCCCCCATTTTTTAGGGAACAGCGCCACCTCACCGAGAATGTCGTTTTTTCCGCTATCTTGAGTAGCATTTTCCGTATTTCTAAGCCTTAATCTTTTCAGGTTTCTCTGTTTCAAAGAGAGAGAGAGTCGAAAATCTCGCTTAGAAAAAGGGGAGGCGGTCGCATTGGAGGAATGTGATTGGCATTAGCATACCTTACCCTGCCCTTGCCTCAGATCACAGATAATCGTCTTTCTAATATTAGATCCGGATCTGTAACGGTTTATTCGATACAAGATGCAGTCTCAAAGATCAGATTGGATAAACAGCTGCATGCATTGCTGTTTATCCGGGTAAGCTGCTCCGCACGAAACTTTTTACCTTAGAATCGGTCCTCTTATAGAAACATTTTTCGGGTTTTTAAGATCTAGTTTTGATAATGAAGTATTTCCGGCATTTTACCATAGGTTGGACTGTCACTACAATGGCAATTTGTGCGTGTAAATTTACATTTTCCAGGCTCCGATGGATTCGACCTGAAGACCTTTTGGCTGATCTGCCAGTCTAATAAACAAATCCTTCAGCATCAACGATTTCAAGAAGTAGTACGAAGACATTTGTTGCGCCGAACAGTGTTACAATTTCATTTTTCATAAAAGGTATCTGTAGACTTTTGACAAGTCTTGCGTTGTTCAATTTATTGCAGCACTAATATGCCAATAATGAGATGTCTCAGCTTCAGTGACAGCGGCTACACACGCATACCAAGCTGCCTCCTCTTGCTTCGCAGTATCCTGTTCCACAATTCTGAAAAAAAATTCTATGCAAACAGTAAGAAAAGAGGCGAATTCACTCTAAAAATGAACAACACAGCTGAAAGTGCTGGAAATTGGCAATGAGCATAACTTTAGTGTTCCAGACTACAGACAGCTGAGTACATTTGACCGAATCTAATTTTAAAAAAGAGATCGATCTCTTAATTTTTTTTGGCAGTTGCAGTGCAAACATGGAAGAGTTGACACTGTTCACTGCAATCGGTAATCTTTTGTGGTATTGTCATGAACAGCCGTGGCAAAAAAAATGAGGAGAAAGGAAATGGAGAATTACAAAGAACACCGCTCGTAAGAAAGTTGGGTTTACTTTTGTAGGTTTCGCATTTTGGAAAAGCTGAAAAAACCTTCCATCAAAGCGATTTGCTCACAATGGGTGTGTCAGCAGCAGAAAAAAAGATGAAACAATAATTCGTTCTTTTCAGAGGTGACGATAACGCAAACGAGGAAAAGAAAGTACATGCAAAAACTGCGCAGAAAAGTTATCCTTTGTTCATATTCGATTGCACTGCTATTAGAATCCTCTAGTTTTTTTGTACATTATTAGGACAGAGGTCTTTCGTTGTATACTACACACATCTTGTCCTGTCATTAAGATAGTTTTGTACGAAAGATTTTTTTCATGTCTGGAATGTCTTCAAAACTATCCACAACTGTTCTCTTCTAAAAGTGAGGGGCAAGAAACTCAACAGATAATGTGTCTGCTTATTGCAATCAGCCGTGAGGGAGTATGCAAAAAAGCCTTGCGAGAACGGGCGTAGCTTTCCGGTAGTTACATTTATTATTTCCGCTTCCAAAGCCTTTTTGGCATTTGCCTACGATATAAGACCTTCGTAAGCATAATCTCTTTTTATAATATGTCAGGACAAGTAGAGTGGAAATTCAAGCACACAGCAATAGCCAAATTACCTGGAACTTGCAAGACAATACACAACCAGGTCGGCCGAGAAAATCGCATGAAGATGAGTAGACACCTTCGTTAAACACGATCACAAACAGTAGCAGAAAAACGAGAAATCGCATTTTATCTGAAAAGTTTTGTTGTTCAGACTGTTCTGTACTTTTTTCAGGACAACTGCGGTGGAATATTGAAGTCGAGTTCTTCTAAAATTAGAAATATTCTTTCTCTTAAAATTTCATTCTTATTCTTCCACTATCAACCATAATACAGCTCATACACAAAACCCTCCTTGTTAATTACCTGCCCTTTCTCAACATCGTATGTGCAATGAGCTGTGAAACTTATGCGGACGAGCTTTGTGCTGCTCAAGCAATTTCGCATGTCATTACATTGATTGTTAATCCTTAACAGGTAAATAGTGTGCATCAAAAGTTCAGTACTTTCTCTACAAAGGCACACATGAACAACAGCTCTGCCTAGCTCAGTGATCAGCCACAAACCCTAGCTACAGCAAAAGCGCATAGTTGCGATAAATGGCGATGTTGTAGGGAAGAACCTTTGTCCTATGCGAATAACAACTTCAGAAAATAGCTCATATCCCCAGAAACAATCTGTGCAAACTACTGACCGAAGTTGGCCTCATATTATGAGAGCTCTTCCACAAAAGTCACTGCTGCTCGCAACTAATCTAGATTCTCTTATCTCATTTCTCGTTTCTTTTCTGCGCCTTGCCATGGCTCCAAAGCAACACCCCCTTCCTTTCTCACAGATTTATGCTTGCTTTTCACACACCTGTTTGCGAATTTTCTTGCTTGTCTTCCTTCTAACCTTCAGCTATAAAATCTTGTAATCGCCATCGCCTCATTAGCTTCGATCCTCTCATGTTGTTAAGGTACCGGCACCTAGAACTTGAAAAGCGGCCGTTTAATGTAGCATGTTGATGTACACGTCTACTGCAACAAGGACACCTTAGATAAGCAATGCCCTTCCTATCCCACTAATTTTTTTTGCTTTCTTATCATTTAGTAGCAAACTAATGAAATTCAGGCTCAGACGAGATTTTCGTCCTGCAGCCGCTGTTTCTTAAACAGTTCGAGACCAGTCAATGATGAGTTTGAAAATGCAGTACCCGCTGTATCTTCGTTAAAAAAGAACGCACAGAACACGAGTTTGTGTTCTTTTTCGTCCCACCTCGAAAAGTCAGAGATATATTTGAATTTCGAAGCAGAACTTGCACGCTAGTATGCGGAATCTGCTCATATCTGGGTGGCAACTGCAAAACATATTTCTTTTACTGACTGAAATTGAACAGCTTTCACAAACGAGACGAAGTCGCCGTTCACTGCTCGCGGCGACTTTGCCTCATTTGTGGATACTTGGACATTTGCTCTTTTATGGATAGGTGGACATTTGCTTATGATATTCGGGAAAACAAGGGTTTTCTCAGTAGTTTTTTAAAAATGTCTACCGGCGTCTCCGCGATACCTTTTCACTTGAGAACAGTGGTTTGCCTTTCTGGAAATTTTCCACAAGGCTGAGTTTTACTATGAGAACTTCTGAGCGTTACATATGGGACTTCGGAAATTATCTGCCGAAAATTCCGCAGTAGTCCAGATTTTTTCTGGAATGTTCAGGACTTCAGGACTCTATCCACTTGTATGCGCACAACATATCCGGCTCCCTCTTCCTTTCTTATTTCACAGTACAGTTACCGAACTGTCTCCCCATATTCGATACGTACTCCTTTACGAGTTCGAATCCGGTCGCTCCGCTGCTGAAGCCTATCGAAACATATGTCAAGTATGTAGCCTATGTCGATAGGAATTATTTCGTCGGTTTTTTTTTTCAATTTTTAAAAATTGATGGAACAAATAAAAAATTAAAAATATAGGTGTTCTCGGTAGTCGATATTGATGCAAATTGTTTCGGTGAATGACAAAGTGTTGCTAAAAAGTTGCATAGTTTTGAAATTTCGGCAGATACTTTCTGAATGCCCTAATACTATTGTAATGTAGCGTCATGCGTGCAAAGGCTGCGTTGCGTTCACCATTTTTGTCCTAAAAGAACCTCTCATACGTTCTCGGTAAAAAATTCTCCGTCGTATTTATAGTTGCGGCCTTTGCACGACTCGTAGAGCAAGCTGGCGGTTGGAACAGTGCTTCGGCTTTCCTGCTTTATGTAAACGGTTGGTTAATCGAGTAAAACTTAAACGAAGTGTCAGATGCCAATTTGACAGTGGCCAAAACAATGAAACAAGAGAAACAGTAATATGAAACAAGGGAAATAGGAACGAGTACAGTAAGAATGATGGGCAGATTTTATATCCACGGTTGACTCACACATGGTTAACTCAAAAACACGGTCTATGCAGCCTTTCCTCGATAAGGGATTAATGATTCATCCAGGCGGTCGATTTTAGAGTCATGTGAAATGGTACTCGTATCAGAGCACCGAACCCAATTAAATTATATCCTGCACGGGGCCGATCTCTTTTCTGCACCTTTCATGAAGTTTCATCAGTCATGGCTTCATATCGGTGTTCAGGAATTGTGTGTGCGCAGCCCTGTCGGCTTTCTTTGCTGTAGAAACCTATATAACAAGTATGCTGTACTATTTATTTTGTGAGAAGAGGATCAACACAGCCAGAAGTTCCCTCTGCATCCTTACAGTAGGTAAATGATTTCACTCGTCAGAGATTCGTTGGTGCCAGTATTGTACACGAAATACAGGGCATGATTTCTTTAAAAGTCGTTCCGGCTTGCTTGAACGAGACACTCATGATATTCGGCACTCGCAGCCTTGTAGCTCTTTTGCAACACACTAAGACTCATGTACTGTTACTGTCACTGTGTCTGTGCAGTACGCGAGTTGATTAAAAATACAGCTGCCGCTAATGTAAAAGATCTCATTTTGGATCGAGTAGCAGCGCGACATGCAATGCTGCTCACGAAAAAGAGATGAACGATTTTGTCCACACTGTCTGTTGAATTCAAACCATGTAAACATACCGTGATTTGCAGCAATTCCAGGTAGCTCGAGAACATTTTTCTGCAGTAGCCTCATCTGCTAAAAACACCACAGACCAAGTTCATCTGTCTTCAAAACTATCTCTGACTGCACTAAAGCATTACTCATAATATTCGCTATACTATGCTATACAACCCATGGGACAAGTAAAGATAGAGCATGCAGAGGACTTTGTATTTTACCATTTGTTAATGTCGGGATTTGCACATTCCACTTTATGCAAAAACATGTGCATATATATTATATAAAATGCAATTCCCAGACATCATAAGACATTGATAACAGTAAGAGTAAGCACTGCTGCTAAATTCTGCATCACCGAGCCCATGATGGCTTCTACTACAAAAGGCATCTCGGCATTGTATAATCCCACTCAACGATGACTGATATTTTGTTGCACTAGCACGGAAATTTTCAGAGAAACTACATAGCGTGTGTTCGATATTTTTTCTTTTCATTAGATAATAACTGATTTCCTGTCTGATTTGATCCTTTAGCAATAATCGATGCCAACGCCGCGAATATGCAGTACGTAACTGCACCAAACAACGTTAAAGTAGGCGCTATTCGTTTAGATCAGGGTTGCCAGTAATGCAGCTGTGAAGCGGGCAAGGTGCTTAAGATAGCATAATACGGCCCCTGGCTGTCCCAACACTTGAAATTTTCTTCACTTGTATCCATGTAATAATAAGTATAATACAACACAATAATATAACAATAATTTGGCTTCTACAACGTTCCTCTTTTTGTGTCCATATAGGCAGACGTGTTCTGATTATCGCAGGAAATTTCAATTAATATTTACATTGGGTCCGCCCTCCGCCTCACTGACAGGACAGAGTGAGCAAACGAGGGCGAACGCTTTTTCTTCGGAAATTTTGCAATTCGCCTGAGTGTGCCTACATGGAGGACCTATTAAATGATTGTGAACAAACAACCGACACATAGGAGGGTACCATTATTCGGGCTATAATAGAGAGACTATGTATTGTCCAGTGCCGTTCTAGTTGGCCATACTTGACGGCACCTCTCATACTCTAGTGACGACACAGTCACTAAAGAAGCAGTTGCACGACAAATCTGGATCTGGACACTTTCACTGCTCCTTGCTACCTGCGTGCATGAAAAGTCTGCATTCAGGTACCCAATCAGTATATCTACTTCTACAGAATCCAGGCACAAGCTTATCGAAAGTAGATTACGTTACAATCCTGCAGGCAGCTGGTAAACATCAGTCAAGCTGCCCCTGACTCCAGTTTAAGTATTTGTTTCCAAGTCGCACGCCTCAACAGAATTAAACAAAAATGTTTGTGCAGTTTCTCCTGTGCATCCTACCAGGCCTGTTTTATTCTGAACTTTCTGGATAGTCTCCTATGTAATTAGAAAGTTTCTATCTTCTTCTACAAAGTTGTTGCTATAACTCTGCATCTTAATGTACAAATGTTAGGATGGCTTCATATTGGATTTCAAGCTTATCCTAAAAGGAGGTCATGCAGTCTGAAAGTCTAAAACCTGTGTATTCTGGAATGAAAAAAGCGACCAACGGACTGAAACAATATTGATGTAAAACTGTTTATCATAACGTATCACATATGCTGCTCTACGTCGAGTTCGTAGTTCACGTTCGTTAGCTATCTTCACCTTCTTTT